>RJWM01003215.1:35426-95018 GCA_004363535.1 Dasyprocta punctata | reverse complement strand
TGCTGATGATCTTGAGGAGTGTTCCTCCCTCTGCTTACCCAGCCCAGATGCTGCCAAGGGTGGCCACATTCAGCCGGTCCAGTCTCTAGGACCCCTAGAGTGTGGCTTCTATCCACCCCGCTGTCCCATGGCTGCACAAGCTCAGCCTGTTCTCACCCATCATGCAGGATGCTAGGGTTTTCACTGAGTTGTCACAGCTGTGGCCTGTACACTGAGGGCAGAAACTACCATGCTGCACAGGCCAAGTGGCCTTGAAGCAGGTGTACTCCACATGACCTTTCAGCCTTGTCGCTGTACAGATAAAGAATGTATGTTCACTGTGTGTCACAGCTCACGTGGTGGGTTTTGTGCCCCCAGCCACACCAAAGTCTGTGGTTCTCAGCCCAGACTTGGGATTCCCACGTCACCTGGGCTTGTTGCCACTGCTTTGCTTATGTTTTTTGTTTGCTTTTTGGGGTTTTTTGTGGGTTATGACTTCTGTATTTGTTTGTTTCAGTTTTTTATTCATTGAGGGGTTTTCCTTTTTGGCAGTTGTAGGAATTAAACCCAGTACCTTTACAGAGACCTATAGTCCCACCCACCCCACCTCATTTTTTTAGGCAGGATCTCGCTAAGTTGCCTAGGTTGGGCTCAAATTAGTGATCCTCCTGCCTCAGCCTCCCAGAGTGCAGGGATTATAGGTATGCACTATCACACTTGACTTGTGCATTGTTTTTTCTCCTGAGCAGTCCTTGTTTCTCTGACAAACATCCATTGCAGAAGCACCTTTTGTAAAGTGCGTTTGAGGTCTCGGGTCCCTTTCTCCTTAGTTTCCAGGCCTGCCTTGGCAGGTACCTCATCCTGAGAACCCTTACGTGGTAAACAGCAGGGTTGGGTGGCGAGTCGGGTGAGGCCCTGGGTCAGTGCTGCCTGTGCATATTGACTCATCCAGCCCTTCAGTCCTTGGTTGATGAGCACTGGGCCCTGCCAGGTTGCCCCTGACAGCAGACCCATCACCTGCATAGTGGTCCCTTTTTTCCTCAGCCCTGGGAGCTTCTGCAAATCCTGGGGCATGAGCAGCATGTTCTGGTAGGCATAGCACTTGGGCAAAAGCACAAGGCTTAAAGAACCCAGCCTGTCTCAGCACAGTGCAAGCTCACAGACAAGCTGCAGCTGGCACGACACAGCATCACCCTGCATAAACGGTCTCTAGGACCTCTGCCCCAAGGAATACAGTTCTATAAACATCATTGTGTTCCCTCAGTCCTTGAGGCCACGCGGTTCCTGGTGAGAGTCTGTTGTTCTCAGATGCAGCATTGACTGGCCAGTGTCACCCAAGTCTGGCCAGTGCAGGCTGAGTTCTCAGCCCCAGCTTCTCTCCCAGGTCCCATCAAAAGTTCATGTCTGTTTGTGGAAATGGGAACAAAAAGTTAACACTGAAGTTGGGCATAGTAGTAAACACCTATAACCTCAGCACTTGAGAGACTGAGGCAGGAAGACTGCAGGTTTGAGCCCAGGATGAGCAACATCTTAAAAGATAAAAATCCAGAGAGCAAACTGCTTGGCACTAGGTTTTTCCTTGTTGGCTGGTTGATGTTTGTTTTATTTTGTTGGGTGGGGTGCTCATTTGGGTTTTGAGACAAAGTCTTAGTACACAGCCCAGACAGCATCAAAACTGCAGTCTTTCTTGCCTCATTCTCGAGTAATAGAATTACAGATGTACACCACCACCACAGGTTTCTCCACAACGTTTTTTTTTTTTTGTTTTTTTTGGTTTTTTGGGGGGTTTTTTTTGTTTTGTTTTGTTTGTGTGTGTGTGTGTGTGTGTGTGTGTGTGGCACTGGGGATTGAACTCACAACCTCGCACCTGCCAGGGCAGGCGCTTAAGCCACTGAGCCAAACTCCCAGCCCTGGTTTTTTGAGGCAGGGTCACACTATGTAGCTCAGGCCAGCCTTGTGCTCACGTTGTAGCCCAAGCTGGCCTCAAACTCAACGCTCCTCCTACCTCAGCCTCCCGAGTGCTGGGATTAAAGGCGTGCGCCACCACGCCCAGCTTTCTACAACTTTTAATACTGCCTGAATCTCTATGGTTAACCCTGGACCCATTGGATTGTCCCAGCACTTAGGAGGCCAAGGCAGGGGGATTACTTAAGCCCAAGAACTCAAGGTTATGCCAATCTAAGCTTGTCCTAAGCTCCTCTGAACAGCCACTGCAGTTCAGTCTGGGCAGCAAGCCAGATCCCATCTCCTTAGTAAGAAAAAAGACTGGAAATGGACTCTGTATGGATGACTGTGCCGTAGGCAGCGTGGGCCCACATGCACAAGTTACGAAGAGTGACCATGAAACCTCCAACTTCCTGTCAAAATGGCCAGCACATGCCTTCCTGCCTCTGGCTTTCTGGCCTCTGCCTGTGGTGAGGCTCTGCCCTGCAGCTTCCTGAACCCCTCACCTCTTGCCCCAGGTGACTCTGGGCATGACCTGTCCAGGGACCCACTATGGTGCTTTCTAACCTGCAGCGCTTTCTAACCTCTTTTTTCTTTTGACCTCCTCAGCCAAAACAGAGTGGAATATGAGAAAAGGGTTCGAGCACAAGCCAAGAAGTTTGCACCCTCGTAAGCAGCGGCCCTGTGGCTCTGCAGAAAGGAAGGGATTGGTTTGGCAAGAACTCGTTTACACCTTTTGCAAATCTAGAGTCGCTCGTACGGTCACTAGTCGCCTGGGAGGGCTGGGCGGGCGCCATCTCCATTCCCGCCACTGGCATACAGTTTTCATCCGCTGAATCACCCCGTTTTCATACAGGGTCTCTTCCTTCAGTCTTTTGTATTTTTGATTGTTATGTAAAACTTGCTTTTATTTTAATATTGATGTCAGTATTTCAACTGCTGTAAAATTATAAACTTTTATACTTGGGTAAGTCCCCTAGGAGCTAGTCCTATGCTCTCGGAGGCAGGCATGCTTCCCACCGCTCAGAGCTGTCAGTAGCCTCTAGCTGGCTGTACGAGAAGAAAATCACTTGCCCCTCCTGCCCCTCATCCGGTCTCCTCAGAACCTGGGCTGTGTTGCTTATGAGCCTCAGATCCAAAGTCAGCTAGTGTCTCAATTCTGCATCACTTCCTTTGTGTTTATATGGCGTTTTGTCTGTGTTGCTGTTTAGAGTAAATAAACTGTTTATATAAAGGTTTTGGTTGCATTATTGTCATTAAAGTGTGAGGAAAGGTGCCTCAGTGAGCCTGACCTTCCTGGTGGGCCACAGCCCAGGGTCCAGGGCCAGTGGCTATGAGCTCTTCTTGAAGCTTCTGCTCTGGGATGCACCAGGTCCCACATGGTTCTGTCTTGTGCTGGTTCTTTGTAAATAGGACTGTGTACAAAAGTGTGTGTCCAAGGTGTTGCTCTCCTACCTCTGGATTCCTGGGATATAGAGGACTAGGCAGAGTACAAAACCTAGTGAGTCACAGTTGGAGGCCAGACCATAAAGCATGGAGGTCACCCAGCGCCTATGACCCACTGACGGCTAGAGAAGACACAGCAACTAAGACCTGACCAGGGCTGAGACCAAGAGAGGTCCACAGACAGCAGCAGGTGTCAGCCCTCCTTCCAGGTGACTGCACTATGGACCCTGCAGTTACTTGCTTGCCCAGGAAGTGACTGTCTTCAGCTCTTTGTGCGCCCCACCTAGGCACCAAGCATTTTGCTACTCTGGCAAAAAGCAGTTGCCTTCTTCAACTGCCGAACTTCGTGGCAGTTGTCGAACAGGACCAGACCGCCTGAGGAGCTCTTGACCTGGGTGGTGGTGTGGCCCAGATGCCTTGAGGCACCACTGTCCATGTACTTCGTACCATTCTGTGTTGCCCTGAACCTATGCAGGCCAGCTGGGTGGCTATCCCCTCTGGGCTTGCCAGGCTGTAAGGGAGTACACTGGGCTGAGTGGCCCCTGTCCCTTATCCCTGTGAGCACAGTCACCACCAGTCATTCCTGAGACCAAATTCCTGCTGTGGGAATTGGTGACCTGTGGCTGTAGCGCTCAGACCATGGAGTGAGCTGGTGCAACCAGGGACCCAGAAAAGAGTCAGACAGGACTCTCTTCTGGGAGGTTGGGGCCACACACCTAGTTGGCAGCAATGGGTAGAGCCTTGCTCACACTTAACTCTGTGTCCTGGCAGGTGGCTGGGCTTTTCCATGGACAGTTGCAGTTTGTTTATCCACGGAGGGGCCTTCCTTGAGGAATTCAGCCAGCTTGTGTATTTGTAGCCTGCTCCAGAATGTCTTATTTTATAATGATTGACTACATTTAATAATAGTTACACATGTATATGGTTACTATATGGAAATCGAATATATTTTATAGTTAAAATATTCTAAAGTAATTGATGTTTCTAGCAAATTGTAGTGACTACTCATCAGCTATGAATTCTTCCTTTTGTACCACAGTCCTGGGCTTAACAAAGATGTGACTCTTGTAACCTGAGACATGAAATGTGATCATCTTGTGTTTAACCTGAGGGAGGAGGGTGCTCCCAGCATGAGGCCTCGTACTAGTAAGGAACTGTGGGCAACAGATTAACCACTGTATCTAAGAATCCTCAAATTAAAACGTTTCCACAAATGATAGCCCTTGGGTTGTGTCCTTTCCTGTCCTATCCTCTCCCTTTGCCCTGTGCTGGAGAATAGGGAGCCCGTTCACTCAATACCAAGGATGCCTCTCACCTGGCCTCCCCCACAGTTGTGTTCTGAACTTGTGGCTCCTGCCTAGGGGATCCCCTACAACACCCAGCTTCAAGCATGAGACCCTTACTGGCCAGTGGAAATATCGTCTCTGTCAGCCAAGGTGGGATTCCCCAGTCTCCAGGCCTTAGCACCTGGGATTTGGGACAGCATAGTGCCAAGAATCTGCCTGGGGGAAGCTGACTACAGGCAGTTTGGAAGTGGGCCTGTGCTAGGCCTTGGTGGCCAACCTTGTTTTCCCATCTCCCTAGCCACCTGGATCTTGGGGCTAACTAGGCCACGGGAAGCAAGGAGACTTGGTCACAGCACAGGGCTGTTGCCCAAGGCCTGACTGGAGCCTGCTGTAGGTCCCCCTCACCTTCCTGGACTGTCTAGTCAAAGCCCTGGCTGATGTCCCATGCTGGTTCCCTACGGAGGCCAACCCAGGCTACCTGGGCACCCTCATCAGCCTGAGGTCCTCCCATCACAGCTGGATCTGCTAATAGCAAGCCACCAGCTTGTTGCTAGGGTGATGAGTTGCCAGGTTAGAGGGCTTGGCACTGACTTGGACCTACTGGAGCCAATCTGAGCCAGTTCCAGCAGAGGGGCCCAATGAGCCGTGGGCTTGGGGACAGCTCACCTAATATCAACCCTGCTGACCCAAATTAGGGCTAGGGGCTGGCTTTCCATTTTGCCAATGCATGAGATTCCTGGAGGCCTCAGATACTCCCCACCTCTCTGGGGAAGCCACAGTTTCCTGGTTTAGGTCAGTAGTGTACATCATCCTGCCTATTCCCTGGCCTGATCTAAAGACTCCTGGATTTGTCCTGAGGCCACCATATCTGAGCTCTTGGGGGGAGGTGGGGATAAGCAAACAGCATAAAAACTCGGGGTTTGTCTTCACTGGGCCTCAGCACTTTCAGGCCAAACCTGTGTCCTTTCTCCAGGAAAGAGAGAAAGACAAATTCCCAACCCTGAGGGAATCCTGCCTCTTGAGGAAAAAGGCCCCAGATCCAGGACAAGTGCACCTCCATCCCCAGGACCTGCACAGAAGGATGGGCACAGAGGGGTTTGGTACATAAGCCATGTCCAGCTTGTCTTCTAATGGACCCCTTGGCCTCTGATAAAGGGGTGACCTGAGTGTGCACTTTTGCTGTGAAGGGGGCCTGGTACACCCACTTAGCAGAGCTGATGGGGAGGCCAGAGACCAGGGGTCTCTGCACTCACAGGGATTCTCTGCTTGCCCAAGCTCCTAGATAGGCTTTGTCCCACCAGTAACCTCTCTTTTACCCTTCACAGGGCCCTGTCCTGGGCCTCCTATGCATCCCCATACGTAGGGCCCCTCAGAGCCAACAACAGACTCACAGTGGCACCAAGATTGAGCTGATTCATCCATCAATGTGGTGGCAAGAGGTTCCTGAGCTGCAGGTGGGGACTTAGGTGATCACAACCCAGGATCCAGTATCTCAAGTAGGAAGCCAATCCTGGCACAGACCCTTCCCCCTGAAGCCACCTTCTGCTGGCAGGCATACAGGTTCTTGTAATCCTCAGGGTCCTCAAATCTCAGAGCAGGTAGGGTCTTGGCCAGAGTCCTCATTGGCGGCAGAATGAGAGGAGCTAGCCCCGAAGGCTGTGCCTGCAATTGTGTACGCAACCACCAGAGGGCATGGTGCTTTGCACTGTCAGCTGCCATGGAGCTTGCCTTCCAGAGCCCGGTGCTTCTAGGCCTTAAGGAAGAAGAGTCACTCTCCCCGCCTGCCAGACCCTTTCCAGCTTGGAGTCCTTACGTATGCACACAGTTGGCTCTGAAAAGTAGTTTTTCTCCATTTGCACAATTAGTCCTAGCCTTCCTGTGGCCCTTGTGTGCTCACTCCATCTAGGAAGATTGCCCTATGCTACACATACCTGCTGAGAAATGTCCTGGCCATGTGCTGGCCCCTCACCCCCAGAGGACGGCAGCTGTCCATTGGTTCAGGCTAGTGGGGTCAAGGACCTCCTCAGACCAAGGTCCAGGGCCCAGGCACCAGGAGGAGGTAGCCTGCTCTCTCTGCCCACTGCCAGGATCACAAACAGTGATGAGCTTCCACCCCCAACGAGAGGACAGGAAACTACATCTTGGAAAAGCCAGAGCTTCCACCCTACTGATGGGGAGAACTCTAGTGGACACTGACTTGCTACAAGCTGAGACTGGCCCTCCGAGTCCCCCGAACAGCCCCAGGGATGCAGCTGTTATCCTCCCTTTACAGACAAGGGAAAGTGAGGTACCAGGCACCAGAGTGATGTGTTGGGCAGGAGCAGCTGGGGCTGGGCTCTCATCCAGGTCAGTCTGACTTCAGTCTCAGAACAAGCCAGGGAAGAATGAAGAAAAGGATTAACCCACACACACACAAAAATAACATCTTTTGGGGGAAGAGTCCTGTGGATTATCCTATCCCAGGGAAACTGAATCACAGAGCTGGCTTTGATTCCAGTCTGTGGCTGTGTGGCTTCAGACAAGTCACTTCACAAGTCTGGGTCAGTTTTCCCACCTGTTAAAGAGCAGTGAGAGTCTCCGAGGGGCCAACAAGCTGCGAGAGTCTTGGGGGCCGAAGCACCACCCTCCCAAAAGCCTGGCAGCTGCCCCCCCAATTTCCTGTTTACAACAGCTGCAGACTCATCCCTTCACCCCAAAGCCATTATGATCACCATGGCAACCAGACTGCATTTGTTCCAACAGGTTGTCAGAACCTGAGGCAAGACTGCCAGGTTGAGGGCTCAGCTCAGATCCTGGGAGGGAGGTCAGCTGCCCCTGTCCAACTCTCATTGCCTTCAGAGGGACAAGTGGATCCAGGCCCACTCTCCTGCTTATCTGACATCCCTGTTGCAAGCAGAATACATTTCCTGAGCTCTGTCCACAACACCCCCATTTTCCTGGCTAGACTGGGTCAGGATGGAGGTAGGCAAAGACAACACATCACATGGTTCTACCTCCCTCACCCTGCCATCCTGTGCAGTCTCCTATCCCCTGAAGACAGGCTGGGGACAGATGTGAGTTGGAATCCAGAGCTCTAGACAGGTGGCAATATCACTCCGTCCCAGGGCAAGGGGAGAAGCCACCTGTGTCCTGAGCTGGGGAACACTGTCGAGGCCTGTTCCCTACTGGGCTCCCTCTCAGTGCCCAGCAATGAAGACAGGGGGGTAGTTGGGACAGGGAGTACTATACACAGTGATCTTCAGACAGGCCTTTGTTCTGGAAGTTGGCAACAGCCTTCCAGAGGGAACTGTCCTTGCCTCTCAGCTAAGCTGAGAGGGCACCTGCCCTTCCTCTGCCTCTCTGCTCTTTACAGGGCTGACATCCAGCTGTTAAGGACCCACCCTTTGGAATAAAACCTCCAAATCTAAGTGGCAGTGTCCAGCAGAAGCAGAGTTGAGCCTAGGCGCCTACTGTGCCCCTCCAACAACCCCAAGCACCCCAGCAGCCCCGGGACAGGCAGCTTGTTAGAGACTAACCGACCAACAAGTGTTAACAAGCCTTCCAAATTGCCAGGATAGTGGAGAACACCTGTACTGTAACCCCAGCACTTGGGAGGCTAAAGCAGAAGGATTGCAAAAGTTCAAGCCCGGCTTGGGCAATTTAGCCAGACCCTGTCTCTAAAAAGGCCTGGGGGTGTAGTTCAGTGTGATGAAGGCCCTGAGTTCAATCCCAGTACCGCAAAAACAAAAAGAAAAAACAAGTGTTCCTGGTGACTGCGATGCGGCTGATTTGAGTGCAGCTGCGATGGAGGCTGAGGGATGGGATGCGGGGGCCGGGGTCTAGCTGTCTGTGACCTGATAAAGAGCCAGTGGCCAACTTGGGCCTCCCACCTTCAGGGTTGTGGGGCGCCCCGATTTGGTTCTGCGAGCTCCTTTCCTCCCCACGGCGCTTGCCTGGGGTCCCTGGGTGGAGACCCCACCGAAGGCTACCATCCCCCCGCCCTCCGCCCCCCCGACGGCCCCGCCCATCCCCAGACCTCTCACTCCTCCAAGGAGCTGTGAGGCCCCGCCCCCGCTCCAAGTCAGGCGCCCACCGCCCGGACGCCGGGCTGTCTGTCTCCAGCGACCGCGGCTGCGAATGGTCGCAGGGTCCAGCAGTTCCCAGCACGAGCGACAGCGGCGTCCGCAGGGGTCCCCTTATCCCCTCGCCTCCGGTGAGTGCC
Source organism: Dasyprocta punctata (assembly GCA_004363535.1). Classification (NCBI taxonomy): domain Eukaryota; kingdom Metazoa; phylum Chordata; class Mammalia; order Rodentia; family Dasyproctidae; genus Dasyprocta; species Dasyprocta punctata. Next base: position 86,162 of record RJWM01003215.1, on the reverse strand, counting down.
ACAGGCTTCAGCCCAGTACCGTCGGGTCCCTACCCGGCGCCCACCCACCCAGACGGACCGACGGACTGACAGATCCGCAACCCAAGCTCAAACACTGGCGTCTGCGCTCTGCTCGCTGAGGGTCCAGGGTGGCGGACAGGTCGCAAAGACGCACCTGCGGCCTGAGGGAAACTGAGGCCCGCGTGCTCCAAGGGGCGGGGCCACGAGCATGATATCTCCTGTTGCTCTCTCCCCCTGCGCGGCGGCAGGGTCCGCACTGCGGGGCGCGGGGGAGGGGAGCAGGTCCGCACCTGCGAACCGCGGCTGTGGCAAAAGGGACCACCAGCTCCCGCCCACAGCCCGAGGCGGAGCAAGGACCCCAGAGACGCTCCGGGGGACTTTTCTAAGACCTTCTGGCGGGACCCCTCCCTGAACCCCTGCTCGCGAGGGACCCTACCCCCACCCCGCGCCACCCGAGAATTTCCCTCCCACAGCTGAAGGTAAAACACAGTGCGCCAGACCAGTCCCAAATAAGCTCGTATCTCCCCTTTCGAGGGGAAGCAAGACCCTAGGGGTCTGAGGGGCGGAGAGGGAGGGGCATCTCAGCAGAGGCAGATGAGTGAGACAGGTAAGAAGGGACCTCAGCGGAAGCACCTCTAGGTCCATCCCGCGGGTCGTCCTGAGGGACCCAGTTCCACCTGCACACAGCACGCCTACACACACACACACACACACACACACACACACACACACACACACAGACACAGTAGACTGAACTTCTGCAAAGCCAGGTAAGCTGCCCTTGGGCATTGCCCTGCCTCCACGGGGAACACTGAGACCAGGGGAGGCCTGGAAAAGGGAAAAACCCAGAAGAGAAATGACCAGAGGGTAAGGCTATGGGAAACCCAGTGGTGGAGGTAGGCATCCTGGCCTACCAAGGAGCATCCCTGTCCAGTGCCAGGAATCCAAATGCCCTAAGAGGGGAGTCCCCAACCCCAGGGCTCTGGAGATGTTTTTAATGATCTGAGAACCAAGAAGGCCTTCCAGGCTCTCCCGTTCAGCTGCCTCCAGAGCCACCTGCATCAGTGCCACATGCCCTAAACAGCCTAGCAGAGGACAGCTTGGCTTGCCAGCCCTGGGTTCAAATCTTGGCTCTGGACAAGGTGCCTAGCTCTGGGCTTGTGATATGGGTCAGTGCTATCACTTTTTGTCCAGCGGCCAGGGTGGGGTCAGGTTTGGCTCAGTCCCAGGGCTGGATGGCAAAGCCTATTTGGTCAGCCGTTACCTTATTCACTGAACAAAGGCAGTGAATTCTGGCCCTGATGCCAGTAGCCAGGCACACAGAGGGATGTGGGCATGTCCTGCTCTGTGCTGCTGTCCCTGGAGATTCTATGGTGAGGTGGGAGACCGAGTCACATCTGAGCTCACAAACAGATGGGATGCCCTATGCTTGACCACTGGAAACAAGGTTGCTGTCTGGGGCACAGTTAAAGCATCCTAGACAGGTAGCTCCCAGGACCCTGATTGTTGGGTCAGCAAGATTATCTGCTGCCCAGGCAGCCCCCAGGGTTTCCTGAGAGCCATGGGGAGAGTGGCAGTTCTGGGCATAGCATGAGCCACTTCTTATGGACACCAGTGCTGCTGTTGGCTCCATCCTAGAAATGGGCTGAGGTGTGGGAAGTAGCTGGATCTGATTCTCAGACTGTCCCAGCTTAATGCTGGGACACCAGAACCTCAATCCCAGGCTGCCACCTGCTGGCTGTGTGACCTAGGGCTGGTTCATCTGAGAACCAGGAACTGAGCAGCATCCCTGTCTCAGACTGGCCACAGGTATAACAGGTGAGATGCTAAGTGGAACATGCAGATGGGGCATCTGGCCGCCTTCTGCCTAGACATTTTGTTCTCGGTAAGACACCCCAGCCCCGCAGCTCAGGCTGCTGAGCTTCTGCGTCATATTTGTCTCTGGTATCCAGAATCCCCATGGTCTGTCGCACTCAGATGTGCTGGCGGTTGCCCTGGCAACAGCTCAGAGGCTGATGTGCAGGCTTGGGGCACAGGGGGTGCAGCCTCCCTGCTCTTAGTTCAGCTAGGGAGAAGAGGGGCCTATGACTCCCAGCCGCTTGGGAACCTCAGGACTGGTTACTCAGTAACAGCTTTGGGCAGGTGGTGGGGGAAGGTTGGTTGTTTTTGTTTTGTTTTGTTCATTTGTTTGGTTTTTGATACTGGGGATTGAACCCAGGGCCTTCACCATGCAACCCTTATTATTTTGTATCCCCAGTCATTATTTTGAGACATGACCTTGGTAAGTCACTAAGTCACCTACACTGGGCTCAAACTTACATTCCCAGAGTCCCAGGATTCAGGTGTGCATCACTATGCCTGGCTGGGGCAACAGTTTCAAAAACACTCTGTGCAGCCTGTTGGCCCTCCAGATTTAAGGGGAGGGAGGTGGAGAGTACACAAAGATGAAAAGGCAGCAAAGCTTCATTTCTGGCACCTCCTCAATGGTGAACCCTCTTCCTTGTTCTCTACTTTTAGGTCTGGTCAGACAACAGCCTTCTGAGCCCAGTACCTTGCCAAGCTCACCAGGACTCTGGTTGGAGTACCAGGGAATAGGATGAGGTGTTGTCGAGGGGTGCTGAGCTTATTCAGGGCATAGACCAGAGGTGGGGACTCTTCCCCCATGCCAGGTGCAGCAGGCAGTTTGCTCAGGATGTCTGGAACCACCTGGTGCCAGGTGTGCTCAGCCAGGATGTCTTGGCTGAGCTCACAGTTCTAAGGTGGATGCAGTGGCAAGTGGTGAACAGGGCCAGCCTGGCATGGGCCACAGAGGCATCTAGCTGAGTCTCCTTCTGCTAATGGCTCCTGAGATCCTGGGCAAGGAATGGGATCTGCTGAGTGTGTTTCCTTTTGTAAAGCATAAATAACAGGCCCTTTACAAGAGCTAATATACCTGGGTAGATGAGTGAGCATCAGTGAGGGAGGGAGAGCCAAGACCTTGTGGCAGGTGTGGTGGTCTGGAGGATAGAGAGTGCATCCTATAAACCAGAGAGAGGTAAGGTGGGGCAGGGAAGCCAAGGTATGGGCCTGTGTGGCAGAGGTGGCCTGGCTGGGGGACATTTTTTCTCAGGGAATAAAGGGGCAGTCCCCAGGAGTGTGTGGGGAAGGCACAAGGCTAGAGATTTTTGCATGACCCAGAGCAGAGGGAGGTATCTGGAAAGAGTAGCATGGTGGAAGACGGGGTACTTGGGAGACCCTGGTACCCTGGCTGTCATCCTCCACTTCAACTTGGGGCCACAGGGAAGACTCAGGCCCCACTTAAGGGACTGAACCAGCATGAACACTGAGTTGAGCCTCCCTCCATGCTGTAGGTGGGCTGGGCCTGGGAACCCAGAAAAAAATGTAAGCAGCCTGACTTCTCAGGGAAAGTCTTGGGCCTGCCACCTGGAAAGGGAAAGTATCATCTCCAATATTTAGGGCCAAGATAACTGTTTTGTCCATTCTGTGTCCCAGCCCCCATCCAGATCTGCTAAATTTGAGCCCTGCTTCTGCCCAGGTAAATAGCAGAGTGACAGGGAGTGGGCTGAGCAGGCTCCACTTCTGAGCAGAGGACTGCTCTTTATCCCAGAAGTGGTGAGATCTGGGTATCTTCTGCTGCTCCTAGCAGGATGCCACAGGCTGGCTCAGTTGCTACAGCAACAGGAGAGTAATTGACAGGATGGACCAAGGGAGAAGGGCTGGCTTTTCTCAGTTGGGTCACACACTTGGGTTTCATTTGTACCAACTATGGGGAGCAAGCTCTGCTTTAGGGGGTGCTTTCCCACTGGTTTTTGTTTTCTTTTTTTGAGCCAGAGTCTTGCTATGTAGTTCAGGCTGGCCTTGAACTCACTATGGAGCCCAGGCTGGGGATTACAAGTGTGCACTACCATTCATGGCTCTACTCCCCCGCAACAACCATTGGTTTCTGACCAGCCCCAGGGGCGAAGAGATTTGCTTAATGGGTGAAGACCCCAAAAAACTTTCTCCTAGGCATTCTGGCCATGTGAACAGCTGGTCATTGGCCCAGGACATGATCCCGCCTGTGCTGCTCTGTGGTCCCACATAGTATTTTGGACTCCTGCAGAAAAGGCCCAGGTGATTGTTGTGCTAGGAAAATTGGGCACTCCTCTCCAGCATCTTGGCCTTCTTGGTGAGATCGCAGGAGGCACAGGTGCTTCCTATCACACTGTCATAGGTATCATAGGCACAGCTGGAGCCCCAGCCCTGAACTGGGAGTGACACAACAGTCCCTCCACAGTAAGATCTCAGTAGCTCCACATGGAGCTCTGGTCCTGAGACAGGAACTACCACTGTTTTGATGGCATCAGCTGCCACATCCCCAATGCCATTTTGCAGGAAATATGGAGGTTCAATAGATCACCTGGCAGGTGTGGTGGCTGGAGTCCTTGAAGGCCCCAGGTCAACCCAGAATCATATTTTTCCTCTCAGCCACCTGCCTGCTACCTCCCACTGTGGGCTTAGTGATGCATGGGCCAAAGTCATGGGCATGCTTTGCTGCAGGTCGCCACCATGTCCGCCTTGCTGGAAATCAAGAGCAGTGTGCTCAGGCAGGTGCAAGTGTGTCCATCCTTCCGCCGCAAGACAGAGCCAGAGCCCGGGAGCACCAGTGCTGACCCACCAGAACCTGCAACAGGGACCTGGTGGGTACCCACTCTGGGTGGGAAGCAGAGGTGTGAGGGAGGGAGACCTTGACAGAAGTTCTGTGCTCAAGGCCATAAGTGATGCCATGAGTGTGCTGAGCATCACACTGCCCCTGTCAAATGCATCCTGTGGCCCAAGTGCTGACCAGCCTCTTTCCAGGAAACCCGTGGATGGTATGGAGTTCTTTGCCCACATGCGGCTCATCCTGAAGAAGAAGGAAGGCAGACAAGGCCTGCCTTGTCCAGAGGTGAGATGCCCCTGCAGGGTCTGGGGCTGCAGCACACCACCTGAATTATCTACCTCAACCTCCACCCATGTTTCTCTCACTCCTTGCTCCCTGGAGCACCTCTGTCTCTCTAACCATAGAGTCACAGTGAGGCAGCTCCAGGCTAAGCCCTGCCCCAAGAACCTCACCACAGCGCCTCTTGTAGGTCCTCTTACGGAGCGGCTCACCAGCCCCTGCTGAACCTGTGGACCCCAACCGTGGCCTGAGAGCCCTGACGCAGGAGGAAGTAAGGGTTGGGGAAGGTGACTTTTGTTCCTGGGATTGTGAGACCTAGGGTCTAGTGACAGGTGGACAGCAAATGTGGGTGTGGTGGTTGAGTGGAGATAGCAGGTGTGGAGGCACTGGGAAGGGACTGGGCTCCACTAGGTAGGTACCACCTTGGGCTGGGAATATAGTCTGTAGGCAGCACCTCCCACGGCAGCTGTCCAGGGACTCAGAGCCTGGCTCCCACAGGTGGAGATGCTCTATGAGGAAGCCTTGTATACAGTCCTCCACCGGGCTGGCACCATGGGCCCTGAACAGGTGGATGATGAGGAGATCCTTCTGGGCTACCTGCAGCAGGTGAGTTGACAGCCTCGCCCCCCCCCCACATAGGCCCAAGAAACCCTTCCACTGGTGTCCCTGTCACCTGAACAACACACAGAACACACACCAAGTGTGCAGAGAAAGTACCTGCACAGACACATACATGCACAAATAGACACACAGACAGGCCAACACACCTGGAAGAATAGGGAGATGGTTAGATGTGTGAACACACCTACAGAGGATACAAGGAGGCAGACAAACACAGAGAAGTTTGGAGAGGACAGACAGATTCTCGGGTGGGGTAGACTGCAAAGACACTTTCTCTCCTATATGTGTGCTCTAAATTCTTCCTGGCTAGCACTCCACAACTGTTTCTGATGTGCCCACACCCACTGGCGGATATAAAGCACCACCAAGTCCTTTGAGTTTTAAGCTATGGCTAGTAGTTCTCGGGCGAGAATTATCACACCCAGAATCACAAATGTGTGCTCACACCTTGGCTGTAGCCTACTCCAGGTCTTCCTAGGACAGACAGAGGGTGGGCTTCATTCCCCTATGTTGCCTTCCTCTGAGGTGGGCACTTGGTCATTCCCTTCTGGGATGGAGTGCCTGGGGCCCCAGGAAAGTGGTCAGCTTTTCTCTGGGGCTCACCTGGGCCCTGGCCACCACCCATGGTCCACAGGTGTTTGGCACCAGCCCTGAGGAACACACAGAGGCCATTGAGCGTGTGAAGAAAGCCAAGGTAATGGCACTGCCCACCCAGGTGGGGACTAGGGGATGGCAAAGGAGGGATGGCCATACTCACACTGATACCACCCAGTGCTGTAAGTTCCTCAGTGCTCCTCTGTCTGCAGGCCCCCACATACACCCTGAAAGTCTCTGTCATGCGTGCCAAGAACCTTCTGGCTAAAGACCCAAATGGTAAGTGGGGCCCTTGCAGACCCCAGTTTTGCTCAGGCCTGGCAGCTGTGGAGGACAGAGGGAAAGGTTTGGGCTGAACCACCTTCCCTGTCTCAGGTTTCAGCGACCCATACTGCATGTTGAGCATCCTGCCAGCCTCGGTCACCCCTCAGGGGCAGAGTGAGCAGAAGGAACAGCGCTTCAGTTTCCGCAAGGGCAGCAAGCACAGCAGTCCACTGCCAGCCAAGTGCATTCGGGTCACAGAGGTCAAGAGCAGCACCCTGAACCCTGTTTGGAAGGAGCACTTCCTGTTGTAAGGTTCCCCACCCCACTGATGGTCAAGTGTCCTGAGGGTAACACTCAGAGGTTCCCAGTCTCTGCTCTCCCAGAAACTCTGAGGGAGGATGGTCACATAGGAAACTGAGGCCAAGAAAGTGTCCTGCCCCCGAGGTCACACAACTGGCAATAGGTGGCAGAGTCAGGATTTGGAAACTTCAGCCTATCTGGATAACTGGAACTCAGAGCCACTCCCCCTACCTTAGTCTCAGTGCCCTCATGGCATATCTGTCTTCCCTACAGCGAGATCGAGAATGTCAACACGGACCAGCTGCATCTGGACATCTGGTACAGGCCCCTGAGCCCTGCAGGGCAGGGAAGTGGGTACCTTCAATCTGGGAAGTAAGGGGTGATCTGAGCCGGTAGAAGCTCCAGACAAGCCAGCTCCTTTCCAGGGATCATGACGATGACGTGTCCCTGGCAGAAGCCTGCAGGAAGCTGAATGAAGTCATTGGCCTCAAGGGCATGAGCAGGTATAGCGAGTGGAATCCTCGTGCCCCACCCAAGCCTTCAGTTTGACCACAGGCACCCAGTGGGTGGTGGCTCCCCAGTGATCCCCTCCATGATGCCACCTTGCTTTTTGCCCAGGTACTTCAAACAGATCATCAAGTCAGCTCGTGCAAATGGGACAGGAGGGTCCACAGAGGACCACACTGATGATTTCCTGGGTTGCCTCAACATCCCTGTCCGGGTATGTGTGCTAAAGATGGGGTGGTTACACCTAGGGAGCAGTGGTTGTCTCTTGGGTTCCCCCAAGCCTCCTACCTTCCCTGGACTTCAGGGAAAGGGGTCACCCTCAGCTGCCTCTTGGGTTTGGGTCCCATGAATGCCCTCTGTCTCTTCCCCTGAACCCCCTGGAGTGGGAAGAGAGGTAGGGAGTCCCCTAGGTCTGACTCTTCTCCACTTGACTCCCTCAGGAGGTGCCAGTGGCTGGTGCTGACCGTTGGTTCAAGCTGGAGCCACGCTCTAGTGCCTCGCGTGTGCAAGGAGACTGTCACTTAGTCCTCAAGCTTATTACCACCCAGGTGGGGTGCCTGCTCTAAGTCCTGGGCCCTAAGCCCCAGGCCCCAGGCTCCAGGCAGAGTAGTGACCACAGGCCCTGTGTTCCAGAGGGACACAGTCATGAGCCAGGGTGGCCGCTCCGGCTTTGTGTCCTACCTGCTGCTCCTGAGCCGTATACTGCAGTTTGAGCACCATGCAGAGGAGGTAATGGAAACCCTGGGAAGTGGGACAGTTGGGTAGAGGCTTGAGGACACCTTGGAGGCATCTCCCACCTCCGTCCATCCTGGTCTACTCCCCTAGTCCAGTTCAGGAAGCTGGCATGGTGAGTTCAGCGGGCCTGGGTCCACAATCCTCTGCCTGCATGGAGCCCAGAGTAACTTGTCACCCTTGCAGCTGGCTGTCCTGTGAGTAGGCAGGATGATGATATGGGCTGGGTTCTATGGTAGGGCAGGACTGGGTGCTACCTAACCTTGGACTGGGCCCCCATAGGCACTGGCAGGTCAGCAGCCGCCACCATCAGACATGCACGCTGGACTATGGCTACTTGCTGGGGCTGCTGGAAGACATGCAGGCACACTGGGAAGAAGCAGCCTCACTGCCCCAGGAGCAGGTGAGTACTTGTACTGCCACAGGCCTACCTGGTATTGGTGAAAGGTATTCTGGGGTCACCTCTGCTCTGGGAGGGAAGGAGGGCCAGAGTTGAAAACAAATGACTGGAGAGAGCATACATGGCATGCCATAAGAAGAGTAGGCTATGTTGGAGTAACCTGGGGAAGGAGGTTATGGTTATCAGCACTGAGGTGGTGAGGGTCTGAGCAGCAGAAGGGAGTGGGAGCTGGGAGGATGGGACAGGGGAACAGTAGGTGCAAAGTTCCTGAGAGGGGAGTTGGGCAGAGCAAGGCAGGGAAGCCAAGAGTGAGTCACACTAGCAGGGAGGCCACCGGGAAGGAGTTGGTGGAGAGGTTTCAGCAGGACACAGCCAGGCAGGCCTGGGATGGCCATGCAGTGGGGAAGGAACTGCTGGCAGAAGGGTCAAAGGTGTTTCTCAGCATCTGTGAGCAGGGCTAGCATGCAGCTCTGAAGAGCCCTCCCTTTATCCCCAGGAGGAGAGTCTGGCTGACAGTTTCTCTGCCTTTTCTGAGTATGGGTTGCAACTACTGCACCAGCTCCGAGATTACTTCCCTGCCACCAACAGCACGGCCATCTACCGTCTGGAGCTGCTACTGAAGTGGGTGCCACACAAGTTAGGGGTGGTGGCAAGGTGTTGGCAAGGTCAGATCCTGGAGGAGGACCTTCAGGAGGCCTGCACCATGACCACACACCTGACCTCCAGGTGCTTGGACAAGCTGCAGCTCTTCCAGCCCTCCTTTGAGATTTGCCCCTTTGAAACAGAGCTGAACATGGACATCACTGCTGCCCTGAAGGTGCATTTGGACCCCTCTGGCCCTGCCCAACCCGTGATTCATGACCCCTCCACCATCTCTCCCTCTTCCGTTTCTCTCCCCTACCATGCTGCCTGGTGGCTCCTGTTGCAGAGAGGCAACCGTGAGTGGTACAACAGGCTCCTGAACACCAAGAGTCCCCGAAAACAGGTATGGATTAGCAGGGTGTGGCCATGGTGGGTACAGGGGCCCAAGCAGTGAATACAAGCCAGGCCTCCTTGCAGTCGGGGCCGCAGCGCCTCCCTGGGCTTGTGGAGTTAGCAGACATCATCTATGAGGACCTGCAAGCCTGCTATGGCATCTACGCCAGCCTCTTCCATGGGTAGGTCCTGCTGCTCAGTGCCCACACGGAGCAGGTAGGGATGATGGGGCCTGCAGGAGGGGTAGGTGGCTGAGGCATGTCCTTTGCAGTATCCTCAAGGTGGACTACTTCACCCTTACCTTCCGGCAGTTAGAGCGTCTGGTGAGGAGGATCCCGACTGGGCGGGCCTGCTGGGCATGGGGGAGCAGGGAGAGCCCCCCAGCTAAGAAGGGCCTTGGTTCTTTTGTTGGTCTGACACCACCCCACCCCCCAAATCTGGGCAGTTGGCCGAGGAGGCATGGGTGCTGACTGAGGAACTGAGCCCCAAGATGACTCTCCAGGTGGCCTCAGGGCTCTTTGAGCTGTACCTCACCCTGGCTGACACCCAGCGCCTGTGGAGTTGTATCCCTGGCCGGTAGGCACCTCCAAACCCCTGCCTCTTCCAGATAAGCTCTGAGACTGAAGCCCCAGGGCCCTGTGCCAGAGGCTGCCCTGTGTATCTGAGTTGGGACATGCTCTGACCCTATTCCCACCACAGGGATGGCCGCTCCCTGGCCCTGGCTGGCATCCATACCCCATTCCTGCCTGCTGTGAAGATCTGGCTACAGATGCTGCGAGACCAAGTCAAGTGGCGCCTCCAGGGAGCAGTGGATGTGGACACGGTGAGTCAGCACTTGGGCCTAAAGACACTGGGGCTCGTTTTGTGCCCCCTATGATGTAGGTTGCCTCCTGTCTTCCAGCTGGAACCTGTGGATGCCTCCTCCAAGCACAGCAGTTCCGCAGCCACTGCCAGCCTCTGCTTCAGCCATATCCAGGAGCTCTGGGTCCACCTTGCATGGCCTGACCCTGCTCAGGCTCAGGGGTTGGGGACTCAGCTCAGCCAGGTGTGGTACCTGGGGCCTGGGGAAGCAAGTTGGGAGGATTTTGGGGCCTGGGAGGAGCCCCAGATCCAAGCTCTCTGTCCCACCTCCACCCCAGGACATGTGTGGGGTAGCCCTCTTCTACACGGAGCTGCTGAGGAAGAAAGTGGACACTCAGCCTGGGGCTGTTGGCGAGGCAGTGAGCGAGCCGGTAGGTGGTTGGCCAGGCAGGTGAGGCTGCAGGCGGCTGGGTGGGGCTGCCTCCTGAATGCACCTACCTGCCTCTGCTTGCCCTCTGCAGCTTTGTGTGGTACTCAACAACGTGGAGCTGGTGCGCAGAGCTTCAGGGCAGGCGCTGCGGGGCCTGGCCTGGCCTGAGGATGTCGGAGGAGTGGAGGCCACACTTCCCCGCTCCCTTCTCAGCTGCACACAGGCTTTGGAGGAGGACCTGCATCGCGAGGCCCACACTGTGACTGCACACCTGACCTCCAAGGTGGGCAATGGGCCAGGGCCTGGTGTGGGAGCTGTCCTTGCTATCCCCTACCCGGTGCTGAGTATCACCCCTGCAGATGGTGGCTGACATCAGGAAGTACATGCAGCATATCAGCCTCTCCCCGGACTCCATTCAGAATGATGAGGTGTGTGTGTGGGGTAAGCAGAAGTGTGGATGTGAGCATGTAGTACACCAAGGGCAGCTGGGTTCTAGGTTCTGGCTGGCCCTGAGGACCTCTGCCCACAGGCTGTAGCTCCGCTCATGAAGTACCTGGATGAGAAACTGGCCCTGTTGAATGCCTCCTTGGTAAAGGAGAATCTAGGCAGGTATGGGTTGTGCAAGTATGAGCTGGGCAGGTGGGGAGTGTGTGGCCCGGCGGTCACCCATGCTGTATCCTTGCAGAGTGTTGGAGGCCCTCTGGGAGCTGCTCCTCCAGGCTATTTTACAGGCACTGGGTGGAAACAGTGACGTCTCTGCAGACTTCTATGGGCGCTTCCACTTCACACTGGAGGTAGGGCATGCAGAGCTCAAGGGACCTGTGCCCCATTACTTGTCCCCAGCCTCTCTGCCATCTCCTCCAGGGCTGAACAGGCAGCACTTGTGCCCCACAGCCCACACCTGGGCCACCTGAGTTGACCGTTAGGGCCTCAGGGGCTGGCACTTTTCCAGGCTTCCTGGGACCTGATCCACCCAGGTGTGAGAAGTGGTTTGCTGTGGCTCCCAAGACCCACAGCTTCTCCTGCTTGGCTTCCTGACATCTTTTTCCTCTTTCCCTGCCCTAGGCTCTGGTTAGTTTTTTCCATGCTGAGGGCCAGGGACTGCCCCTGGAAAGCCTCAAGGATGGAAGCTACAAGGTAAGGTCTGGCCCTCTGGGGGCCCAGCTCCACCCGCTGCCTTGCAACAGAACAGGAGGTCTGAGGCAGGGTAGATGTTTCAAAGGCAGCTGGCTGGCTGTGGCCAGTATCACTAGGTCCCTTTCCCTGCAGAGGCTGGAGGAGGAGCTGCGGCTGCACAAATGCTCCACACGTGAGTGCATTGAGCAGTTTTATCTGGATAAACTCAAGCAGGTAAGATGGGTATTATCTGCTGGCCATGCCCTGTGCACCCAGAGCCCCAGGTCTGCTCACTCACCTTTCCCACAGAGATCCCTGGAACAGAACCGGTTTGGTCGCCTGAGTGTTCGCTGCTATTATGAGGCAGCAGAGCAGCGGCTGGCAGTGGAGGTGCTGCACGCTGCAGACCTGCTCCCCCTAGATACCAATGGTGAGGCATGGTGGTGGTGAAGTGTGGGGAGCCTGGTGGGAATGTCTTGCTCATAGCCATCTATCTGCCCCCCAGGCTTGAGTGACCCTTTTGTGATCGTGGAGCTGGGACCCCCACATCTCTTCCCGCTGGTCCGCAGCCAGAGGACCCAGGTCAAGGCCCGGACTTTGCACCCTGTATATGATGAACTCTTCCATTTGTGAGTGCCCCTGGCTGCTCCACCCTATCCCACAAGGTCACAAGTGGTTCCTGGCTATTCCCTAACTGTCCTACCTGCAGTTCTGTGTCTGCAGAAGCGTGCCGCCGCCGAGGGGCCTGCGTGTTATTCACTGTCATGGACCATGACTGGCTATCCACCAACGACTTTGCTGGGGAGGCAGCCCTTGGCTTGAGTGGGGTCAGCGGCATCCTGAGGCCCCAAGTGAGTGGGGGAGTGAGAGTAGGGCAGCCCATCATCCTGCATCTGCGCCGGCCCAGAGCCCAGGGTGAGTGAGAGGAGGTGGTAGGGTCAAGGGAGGGGAGGTGTGGCCTGCACATCTGCTCACCTGCCCACATGCCTACAGTGAGGTCAGCACTGAGGATGCTTGAGGGCCGCACCAACAAGGAGGCACAGGAATTTGTCAAGAAGCTCAAGGAGCTGGAGAAGTGCATGGAGGCAGATCCCTGATCACCCCCATCCATCAAACTGTCCAGCTTTGTGCTCCTTTTATCTGCTGCTCAGTCTGAACCCTGTGGCACCATTACCCTTGCTGTGTCCCTTTGGTATATGCTGTGAACTCCTTGCACCGCAGTATGCCCCACCATACAAATGGGGGCCAGCTTAGAAGGAGCTGGCCAGCAGTGGCCCCTGGACTCACAGAACAGAATGGACCCAGTCAGGCGACACCCCTCCTTTGGGCTCACAGGCAGTGGAATAGTGGACAGCTGGTTTCAGTAGTCGCCGGTTCCCTAGGAGTCATTAGGCACATTGGGATATGAATGGGTACTAGTTCCAAAGGGTGGTGACAAGGGATATGCCTCAGGATCCTGCAATGCGTCATCCTGCAATGCATCAGTCAGCCCCCCAAAAATGGTTTATCCCCAGTATGAGCAGTGCCTCTTGGAGGAAAGTACATAGTCTCCTTGGTTAGGGCAAGGCCCCCAATAGTCAGGAGGTAGGAAGGCTGGGGATCAGGTTTAGGGGACCCAAAAACTGGAGGGAATCAATGACCAGGACCCTAGGTGGAGGTCAAGAGCAAGAAAGTTTGCTATGTTCATCAGTCTCGCTCGCCTGGCTCTGGACTCTCCCACAGCAGGATGAACAGGAGAGACTTGCTAAGAATCACAGCTCACAACTAGGTTACTGGGCCTTGGAGAGGTTCCTCTATGGTTACTGTGAGGTGTGGGATGTCACCCACAGCCCTGCCAGCCAGCCATCCTTTCATGCAATGTGTGACCTCATAGCCCAAACCCACCCAGGTAGGATGTCAACCCTCAGGCCAAGTACACACAGACACTGGAGGCTCCTTCTCAGTCCACAGCTTCATTGAGAGCACCAAAGTAACTCCAACCCAGCAAGCCTATCCCTGTGTTGCAACAAGCCCCACTCTGTCCACAACTGCAGAGGCTACCACTGCCAGGCCTGTCTCCTTGTGTCTCATACTGTCTCTGGAATCCTTATTACCCTGCTTCAATAATGTGTCTGCAACCTTCAGGCTCTGCAGTTTCTTGATTTCTTTCTAAAGCTCACTCGAGGCTCTGGCCTCATCCCCTTGTTCCAGAGACTCCTCCTGGGAGCAGCTGTTGGTTTCTCCATCCTTGTCTTCAGGCCCTTGTTCTTCAGATTCATCACTATCATCTGTGTCCATGGGTTGCCTGGGGGGAAAGGTATGTTTTTTCATGGTGTCATCCCTAGTCAGTCCAAGGCAGCCTCTGTGTCCTCTCAAAGCCTCCAAGTCCAAGCAAGACACCTTTCTCTCCCCCTACTATGCCAAACCCTCCCTGGTGGATGTCAGCTTTACATGCTCAGTCACCACTCAGGTGTCACTCAGGACACCCCCATGAATAGGTGCTGAGGTTAGGGGTCAAGGGAAGTCAGGACCTACCAGATAGTAGTCACAGGCCTATTGGGATTTGCAAACTCTCGCCCTGAATCCACATCGAATGGGTCTGAACCAAGGGAGGAAAGAGAAAGGTGAGTTCTAAGCCCAGGGCAGATGAAATTCTACCCCAGACTTTTCAAGAGGTGCAGGTCTGCAGGGGTTCCCATTCATGCAGGCCTCACCAATTTCCTCCTCCTCAGGGGCCTCCTTGGCAGCGGCCAAGTACTCTTGCTCTGCTTGTAGCACTTCTGCTGGTCCACTGCAGGCTGCATATTTGTCCAGGAGCTGGTGGTTCAGGTTCAAGAAACCTTTGCCCCACTTAAATTTCCGCAGCAAAATGACAGCAATATCTGAAAAGCCTGATGGCACAGAAAACCTGAAGATCTCAACAATCCCTCTAGAGTTATGGTGGCAAACCTATGGCACGTGAGCTGTTTATATCACTGAAAGCTCTAAAAGTTTCACCATTACAGCTCTAGAGAGTATGTCTTTGTAAGCCTAACTGCTGGGCAGTGCTACTGTGCCAGAGGACTGAGTGTCCTCACTAGACAACTTAGAGCCATGTCACTTCATGCCTGCCCTCCAACCTATATCTTGGTACAACCCCCATCTCTGCCACCCCTAGGTCTCTCCCTTTTAGTGAGAAACATGAGTCTCACCAGGCCTGTCCTCACATCTCATGGGCCTCCATCTAGGTCTCTCCTTGGACATTAAATTCCATGGATTCTCAGGGCAGTGCTGCCTTGACAGACGCCCCTGCCTACCTGGTAGACAGCTGTCTCATTCAACTCTATAAGGTCCAGGGTCTAAGTGGGAATTGGGTTTGAAGGGTTGTCCTGATGTCTAGGGGTCTACTCTGATAACCACAGTCATGGAAGCAGAGTCAGATCACCAGACCAGAATGCCAAGTTGGGCTGATGGCAGGCCTAAAACTCACCCACAATATAGAAGGCAGCAGCAAAAGCTTCCACGCACGAAAGTCTGCAGGGCCGGCCATAGTTTACTGGGTTCGCGGCCACCAGGTAGGGTAGCAGTCGCAAGTGGTTCCCTCGCATCTTCCCAAAGGGTGTCTCATCCAGTTTGGCCCATGAGCAGTCTATGACAGCAACCCCAGCCTGAGCCACCAGCTTTCTGCCAAGGATAGGACAGGGTAAATTCTAGGGGCTAGAAGCACTTAGATGATGGCCTTAAGTGACATATGTTCCTGGAGACACTTCACTAGGGATACAGGACATCATTTCCTTATCCCCAAATACCTACAAAAGGCCCTTGTAGGTAAGCTTTTGAGGCAGTTGCTGGTGGTACCTGAAGAATGCTTATTCACTCATGAAACGTTTATCTTAGTCTCTCTTACATCCTAGGAAAGGGGGCAAATTAGACAGACATGCCCCTGCTCCTGTAGAGAGCATGCGTGCATGGCACACAAGAATAAATATATGAACCCTGAAAGGAATGGATGCAGACAGGGTAGCTTACAAAGACCAGCGAGCTGGGGTAGGCACCCCGCCCCCGCCACCCACGCCTCCCACACGTACCTGTCCGCCGGGGACACATACTGGGAACCCACGGGGCTAAGTACCAGCCCGCCGAACCTGTGACCGAGGCGCAGGCAGCGCACCAGGCCCAGGCGAGCCAGCTTGCGGCCTGTGCAGCGCCGAGGGTCGCAGTGGCCTAGATCCCACATGGCCAGCGCGAAGGGTAGCGTGGCTGGGCTTGGGCCGCCCTCGTCCTTGGCAGCCTCTGGCTCCACAAACGCTGCACCGGGAGAGACAAGGAGCTCCGCCTCAGCGCGGGCTCCCAGGCATGACCCCGATCCGCACTCCTAATCACTCTCCACTCACCACGCGACGCGGTGCCCACCTCTTCGACGCACGTCTCCAGGCAGCGGCCCTGGGGACGGCGAACGCGGCCGCCCTCCGCCCCTGACCCGCGCGTTGCCCGCCGCCGCCCCATCGCAGTAAGAACCAGTCTCGAAGCCCCAGAACACTTCTCAGCCACCACCCGAGTGGGCGCACAAGCGATGGCGCCACTTCTGGTTTGCGTCGCTCCGGTGACGCCACTTCCGGCTCCCGGCTTCACCTGACCGCGCGGCGGCGCGATGGCGGCTTGGCTTTCCCTGTTCCTGTTACAGCTAGGGCTTACTGTGAACGGTTAGTGTCGCCGACTCCTCCCTCTGGTTCAATCCCCCCTCCCGCCCTCCGGTCCCCGAGCTTCCCCGTGCGCTTCCTCACCACCTCCCTACCTGTAGGGCCCACGCCGACAGGTGCCGCGAAGATGAAGGTAGTGGAGGAACCCAACGCGTTCGGGTGAGCGCCTCTCAGGTTGGCAGCTCCGGGCGGGAGCCTTCGGGGCAGTCCCCTGACTTGTCGTGTCCCTAGGCTGAACAACCCGTTCCTGCCCCAGACCAGTCGCCTGCAGCCTAAAAGGGACCCTTCGCCCTTGACAGGTGAGCCCATCCGCCAGGGAGCCGGCAGCTGGCTTGGGTGCCGACCAAGGCAGACCAGATTTCCATCTTCAGCGGGTCGGGGAGAGCCCTCAGTTCGGGAGGGAAGGGTGGCCTTTGATGAGACACCCTGAGTTACTGCCTGGAGGCTCATGTATTTGTCAATCTGTGAACGTCTCAAATGTGGGTGAATATATCTGAACGTTCTTATACCGACTTAGGTTGGCACCGGACCTAGTTCTTCAGTCTTTAGAGTTCAGCGCTGGTAACCGTTTAGTGTTTCTTTCCGGAAGCTTTTGGTGTGCATAAGTGTGTAAACAGAAAACATTCTAAATGTTTGTGATTTTTTTTTTTTTTTTTTTTTTTTTTTTTTTTTTTTTTTTTTTTTTTTTTTTTTTTTTTTTTTTTTTTTTTTTTTTTTTTTTTTTTTTTTTTTTTTTGAGGCAGGATCTTGCAATGTGGTTCAGGCCAGCCTTTAACTTTTTAACCCAGGCTGGCTTCAAGCTTGCTGTGATCCTCCTGCCTCAGCCTCCTAAAATGCTGGGATTCCAGGCATTTGCCACACCAGAAACTTTTTTTCTTTCCAGATTAGTAGTACTATGTAGGTGACTGGCTAATTTGTCTTCGTTGTTACTTTATTGTTTACCACTCACTGTGTCCAAGAGCTTTTCATGGTCCTACACATAGGTCATCATTGTTTTTGCTTAGAATTGTGCAGGATGGCTTTATTATACTCCTTTCTTAGCAAATACTTAGGTGATTTACATTTTGGGGTTTTAGAAATAATGCCATGAAGAACATCCTTGTAGATGATTGTCTACCCTTATGCAAATAGATTCCTAAGGCAGAATCACAGAGGTTGAAGCCTGAGTCACAGAATGTACATTTTGTTCTAGTTTACTTGTTGGTTTGGTTTTTTGAGATAGGGTCTTGGCATGCGGTCCAGACTGGCCTCAAACTTATGATCCTCCTGTCTCACCTTGCCTAGTGCTGAGATTTCAGGTGGGTGCCTTTGTCCCTGGATGAGCATGTGCATTTAAGCATTAAGTATAAGACACAAAACCCCAAGAATTTTCTTACTGAATACCTCTATGTGGTAGCATCTGTGCTGGATTTGCGGAAGTAAAACATTCTGGGACACAGGTCACAAGGCAGTGCTGGATCAGACTGTTTCCACTCTTTTAAGTTTGGTGTACTGCTCATTTCTCAAACACCATGGGTTGGTTTTGGCATTTTATGCTCCTGAGTCATGGGTCTCCTTAGCACCCTGGACAAATCCTACCCCAGAGTTGTGGCACACACCTGTAATCCCAGCATTAGGGAGGCTGAGACAGGAGGATCGCTGTGAGTTCAAGGCCAGCCTGGGTTATATAGTGAATTCCAGGCCAGCCTAAACTACACAGTGAGACCTTGTCTCAACAACCCTCCCCTCAAAAAAAACAAAAACAAAAATAAATCCTAGGGCTGGGGATGTGGCTCAGCTCAGAGCATTTGCCTTGGCTGCAAAAGCCCCTGGTTCTAGCCTGGTGTGGTGGCTCACACCTGTAATCCCAACATTAGGGAGGCTGAGGCACAAGGATTGTTGTGAGTTCGAGACCAGCCTGGGCCAAAGTGAGTTCAAGGCCAGCCTGAACTGCATAGTGAGACCCTGTCTCAAAAAAAAATGAAAAAACAGAGCCGGGGATTTAGCTTAGTGGCTTAAGCACCTGCCTGGCAGACATGAGGCTGTGAGTTCAATCCCTGGTACCAAAAAAAAAAAAAAAAAAAAGCAGCAAAAGACCCAAAGTCTGCAACACCCAGTTTGCCATTTAAGCACCTTAAAGTGTGCAGTTCTGTGACACAACTTTTCACCACCCAAGGTTTAAATTCTGCCGTTAAGTAGTTCCTGGCTTCCCTCCCCAGCCCTGGCTGCCACTATCCTACTTTGACTACTCCATGGATCTTAAAAGTGAATCAGAGGGTATTTGTCCTTTTGTGTGTGGTGTATTTTGCTCAGCATATTGTGTTTTCAAAGTCTGTCCACAGTGTTGCAGGTATTAGAGCATCACTTTGTTTATGGTTGAGTAACATCCCACAGTGTAGCCAGGGCATACTGTATATCCATTTGCCTGCTGTTTTCACCACTTGTCTGTTGTGACTAACACAGATGTGAATGTGGTTTTCCACTATCTGTTGTACTCCCTGCTTCCAACTCCCAGGAGTAAGATGGGCTCAGTCATAACTGAGTGTCTTGGTTACTTTCCTCATGGCTAAAACACAATACCTGACATCCATGACTTGGAGGAGAGATTTATTTTGGCTCACAGTTGTAGTCCAAGGTCATGTGGCTCCAAAGTAGAATGGCATGACAGAGGAGCATTAACAGAGAAACAGATGCTCACATCATGGTATCCCGGGAGGAGCCAGGAAGGAAAATATAAACCTTCCTGATTATTCGCCTCTTCTGACCAGGCCCCACCTAGCAGCAAGACAGCTATAACACCCCTATAATCCAATCATATTTCAAATACCTTGACTATAATTGAATGAGGCTTTGTAGGTACATCTAGATATAAACCATGATACTGAGGAACTGCCACACTGAAACTGTCATTTTTAGGGTGGTCTTTTGATGCACAAAAATTTTTCATTTTGGTGGCCTGTAATCCCAGCACTTGGAAGGCTGAGCCAGCCTGAACTCTACATAGTGAGACCCTGTCTCCCCTGCCACCAAAAAAAATTAATTTTCAGTCCAGTTTGTCTGATTCTGCTTTTGCTACCTGTGCTTTAGTTATAATCCAAGAAATCACTTCAAAATTCAGGGCTCAAAAGCTTTCTCATTTTCCTTAAGAGTTTTAGCACTGTGTTTGACCCATTTTGTATATGTCATGAGGTTAGAGTCAGCTTTCTTAGCACTGTTGAGATTGACATTTCATCATTGAATGGTTTTGGCACCCACATCAAGTCATTTATATATTTGAAGATTCCTGTCTGGACTTCTTACTCTCCTTCATTGGTCTATATGCCTGTCATATGAAAACACTTAGTATGATTCTTCCAACTGTATTCTTTTTCAAGACTGAGTTCATTACTTGGGGCTCTTTGAGATACCATGTGAATTTAAGAATGGGTATTTTTAAAATTTATTTAAAAAGTTTTTTTGTTAAGCAAGGATGGGTATTTCTGTTCCTACAGTGTCATCAGAATTTTGATGAGGATTGCACTGAATCTCTACTTCAAGTATTGACATTCTAAAATATTAATTTTTTTTTTTTTTTGTACCAGGGATTGAACTCACAACCTTGTGCTTGCCAGGAGGTGCTTGTGCCGCTCAGCTAAATTCACAGTCCCTAAAATATTAAACCTTAAACAGGCATTTTTCCATGTATTCATGTCTTTCAGCAATATTTTAGTTTTCAGTGTATAGATTTTTTGACTTCTTGGTTAAGTTTACTCATGTATTATTCTTTAAGATGCTACTGTAAAGGGAATTACTGGTTTTAGATGATTTTCTTTGGTTGTTACGGTTTACATCTAAAATGTCCCCCAAAATTCTCATGGTTCATCCATCGATGAGTTCAGTAGCTGACATGCTGTTAGGAGGTGGGGGTGGCTGAAGTGGGTCCCTCAATACTTTCTCTTATTCCTGGCTTCCATGATTTTAGCACCTTTTCCTCACCATGCCCCTCTGCTAGCCTTGTAGCCAGCCAATCTTTGACTGAAACTGAGCCAAAATAAACCTTTCCTCCTTTAAGTCATGAGTGTTGAGTACTGTGTCTCAGTGATAGAAAAGTAACTAAGACATTGGTATCTAGAAATGCAACTTTTCTTTTTCTGTGAGAGGGCTTCACTGTGTAGTCCAGGCTGGCCTCAAAATCGTGGTGATCCTCTTGTTTTAGCCTCCTAAATGCTGGGATTACAAGTGTGCACCACATGCCCAGCACAACTGATTTTTGAATGATGGTTTTGTATGCTGTTTTAATTTTGCTTAATCTGTTTATTAATCCTAGCAAGGTTTTCGTGGGACCTTTAGAGTTTTCTACATAGGAACCAGGTTATCGGCAAACAGGTGACCTTATTCCTTCCTTGCTGTTGCTCTGGCCGCACAGCAGGACCCAGTGTGACCTTGTCCTGCTTCTGGCCTTGGGGGAAGAAACATGCTGACTGTGGCATCAGCCTATATGGCCTTTACAAGGAAGTCCCTTTCCATTTTTCATTTGTTGAGGTTTTTGTTTGCTTTAAATCACAAAAAGATGAATTTTGCTAAGTGCTTTTTCTGCTGTAATTGAAATTACCATGTAGTTTTCCCCTTTGTTCTGTCAGGGTGGTATATTACATGGATTGATTGATTTTTCTGTGTTCAGGGAGAGAAACTTCACTTGGTCAGAGTATTAATCTTCTTTAATATGCTGAATTGTTTGTTAGTAGTGTGTGTGTGCAGGTGTGCGTGAATTGCTAGGGCTTAAACCCAGGGTCTTATGTATAGTGGGCACACATGCTGTCACTGAGCTACACCTGCAGCCCTTTATTTAACAGGTAAGAGTCTTAGCCAGGTGTAATGGTGCACAGCCATAATCCCACCACTCAGAAAGCTGAGGCAGAAGGATGGCTGCCTTGAGTCCAGCTTGAGCTACATAGTGACTTGAAGGCCAGCTTGAACTTTATCTCAAAAGAGAGAGACAGAGACAGACAGACAGAGACTTACTGTTGCCCTGGCTAACATCAAACTTCTGGGCACCAGTGATCCTCCTGCCTTAGCCTCCTGAGTAGCTGCAATGACGGATGCCACCATCATGACGTTAGTTTGCTGGTGTTTTGCTGAGGTCTGTTTAGCATCAATGTTATCAGACTGTTGGGCTCCTGTGGTATCTCTTTTTGGCCTTGGTATCAGAGTAATGTTGGCCACACAGGCTCACTTTTCTGAGATTCACTGTTAGTTCTTTAAAACGTGTGGTAGAAATTACTGGTGAAGCTTTCTGCAAAAGGCTCATCTTTATCTGGAGGTTTTGGGTAACACCAGCTCTTTACCCTCTGTGGTACATTTCAGATGTTCTGTCTGCATGATTCAGTCTGGGAAGCTGTGTTTTCTCATACGTCATCACTTTCATTTAGGTCATCAGTTTGTTGGTGCGTAATTGTTCATATGATTTTTTTTTTTTTAATCTTTTTGAGACAGGGTCTCACTATGCAGTTTACGCTATCCTTGAGCTTACTTTGTAGCGCAGGCTGGCCTCCAACTCAAAATGATCCTCCTGCCTCAGCCTCCCGAGTACTGGGATTACAGGCATGTGCCACCACACCCAGCACCTTTTCATTTCTGATTTTAATGATCTGAGTCTTCCTTTTTGTCCTGGTCAGTCTATTTTATCTTTTTAAAGAACTAACTTTTGGTTTTACTTTTTTTTTTCTTTCTATTTTACATGTCTCTGCTTTAGCATTCATTGTTTTCTGCCGTCTCCTTCCTGTGAGCTATTTAATCCTTTTTCTAGCTCTTTAACACTTAAGACACTTTACTGACATGAGATTTTTTTCTCTTTGAATGTACAGTATTTACAGATATACATCGATGTGTTCTGTAAGTCTTGAGATGTTTTCATTTTTGTCTCAAGGTGCTTTCTAATTCTTATTGTGATTTCTTCTTTGACCCACTGCTTAAGAATGTGATAATTTCCACATTATTTGTGATTGACTTCTAGTTGCATTCCTTTGTGATCAGAAAAAATGTTGATTTCAGTCCTTCGGCCCCATCCCTCGGGCAGCTAGGAATTGAACCCAGGACCTTCACACTAAGCTGTATCCCCAGTCCCCCCCCGCCCCTTTTTTTGGTACCAGGCAGGCGCTTAGGCCACTGAGCTAAATCCCCAGCCCTATTTTTTGAGACAGGGTCTCACTATGCAGTTCAGGCTGGCCTTAAACTCACTTTGTAGCCCAGGCTGGTCTCAAACTCGCAATGATCCTCCTGCCTCAGCCTCCTGAGTGCTGGGATTAAATGCGAGCACCACCATGCCAGTCTCCCCAGCCCTTTGAGACAAGGGCTCACTAAATCACTACGTTGTCCAGGCTGAACTTGTGGGTTTTAGTTGAGACAGGTTCCTGGTGTAGAGTTCAGGCTGACCTTCCCTTGAACTCACTGTGCAGCCCAGGCTGGCCTCAGACTGGAGGTAATCCTCCTGCCTCAGGCTCCCAAGTGTTGGGTTTATCAGTGTGTGCCACCACACCCAGCTGATCTGTTTTTTAAAGTTCATTAACTAGTTTTGTGATGTAACATGGTTTGTCCTTGAAAAAAATATGTTGCTGTATGGAGTGTTTGTATATGGCTGTTAGGTCCAGTTGGTTTATAGTGTTGCTCCCACTGCTATTTTCTTTCCCCTTGATCTTCCCTGTGATGGTTCTATATTATTAAAGGTGGAATACTGATGTCTCCAGATGTTACAGTAGTACTCTTTTCTCCTTTAATCTATCAACATTTGCTTCATATATTTTGGAGTTCTTCTGCACATAAAATTGTTGTATTTTGGTGAAATGATCCTTTTATCAACAGTGTGTTGTTTTGTTTTGTTTTTTGTTTGTGGCACTGGGGATCAAACTCACAATCTCACGCCAGCCAGGCAGGCATTTAAGCCACTGAGCCAAACTCCCAGCCCTAGTGTGGTTGTTTTTTTTTTTTTTTTTTTTTTTTTTTTTTTTTTTTTTTTTTTTTTTTTTGGTGGCACCGGGGATTGAACTCACAACCTCATGCCTGTCAGGCAGGCTAAGCCATTGAGCCAAACTCCCAGCCCTAGTTTTTGAGACAGGGTCGCACTATGTGGTTCAGGCCAGCCTTGTGCTTGCGTTGTAGCCCAAGCCGGTCTTGAACCCACAAGGCTCCTCATGTCTCAGCCTCCCGAGTGCTGGGATTAAAGGCATGCGCCACCACGGCCGGCTCAAAAAATGCTTATATAGCTCCATCTGTAATTTGTCACAAATCACATCTTTACATTGTGTGACTGACAGATTTATAATTAGTTTTTCTGCATTAGTTTAACCACAGATTTACAAATCAGAGATATGACAGTCTGGGTTTTCTCATCTGCCCACGTATCCATTTGCAGTGGAGAGCTTGGTTCTGCTTGTCTTTTCCTATCGAGGCTCCCTCTGACATTTCTGCTAAGGCAGTTGTATCTATACTAAGATAATCCAATTTCTCACGTTTTGTCATCTAGGAATGTCCCTGCCCTTTTTTTGGTGGGGGCAGGCGCTTGCTGGAGATTGAGCCTAGGACCTTGAGCATTTATTTTGGAGTTCTGATGTCAGTAGCTGCTCTTAAGAGACTCACTTGAGCTCCAAAGATAAACAGATTGGAAGTGAAGGGATGGAAAACACATGCCAAACAAGTGAAGTAGCTGTACCAATATCAAAGTAGACTTAAGTCAGAGACCACTTATAGGAGTCAAAAAAACGACACAGTAGGTTTATAAGAATCAAGTTTACCACGATGTAACAGTTACATGTACACAAGTATCAGAGCTCCAAAATACATAAGCATGCTCTTGTCCACTGAGTTATGTAGCCCCCTCATTCCTGAAGAACATTTTCTTGGATGCAGAAATTTTCCATTGGATTGCTGTTTTTTGTTTTTGTTTTTTTCTCCTTTGAAAAACTCCATTTCTTTGTGTCCTTGTGGTTTTGTTGAGAATTGGTCTTTTGCAAAAACAACTTTGCATGCTGGCTCCAAGCTCCAAGGTTGGCATGAGCCCTTCTGAGCCTACTCCTGCACACAGTGGCCTTTGTCTTAAATGTTCCAGCCTTACTCCTGGATGGGCTTCTCTTGGGCCTCATCATCTGTGGTGTGCTCCGCCAAGAGCTAAGTGAGGCATAGCCCTGTGCTTGAGGTAGCCTCAGACAGATTGTGGCAACTGAGGGTCTGTGTGCCTTTGGAGGGATGGCTACAGAATCCATGACTGGTCCTTCCAGCTTAAAGGTACAGTGGTACTTTAGTTGACCAACTTAATTTGTTCTATGATTTTGGAAAAGATGGCCACATTTATGTATGTGTGGGAAAGATGATCACAGTCACGGTTTTCATCTGATGCAGTGTTCCCAAACAAAAATAAGATTTTTCCAAATGCTTCTATTTGCAGAACAAATTGTTTGCAAACAAAAGCATTCACGAATCAAAGTACCACTGTAATTTTTTGTTGACTGGAAACCTTGGCCTGTATCCCAGTTCCCTAAAGATTAGTTCAGCTAGTGTCTGGTGGTTCCTTGAGTCCTGGGGAAATGAGTTTGGCACTGCCTGGTCAGGCTTTCCCTCCCCGCTTGGCTTCTCTGTAACCAGGAAGCTTTATGGGGCATGGGGTTTCTGCCTTGTCCAGCCCCTCAGCTTGCAGACTAACCTCAGCACTTTGCTGTCTTCTTCCAGGGCCAGCACATCTCTTCAGGCTCTCTGGCAAGTGCTTCAGCTTGGTGGAGTCCACGTGAGTGTGAAGCAGGGTGGGCGGCAGGTGGGGTCTAGGGCCCACCTGACAGCCCTATTCCCCCAGGTACAAGTACGAGTTCTGCCCATTCCATAATGTGACCCAACATGAGCAGACCTTTCGCTGGAATGCCTACAGTGGGGTCCTTGGGTGAGTATGGTTAGGCCCATGGGTGGCAGGGTGGCCTATCCCCCAGTCCAGTTTTACAAGTTGGTGCCTCCCCAGCATCTGGCACGAATGGGAGATCACCAACAACACCTTCACGGGTATGTGGATGAGGGATGGTGACTCCTGCCGTGCTCGAAGCCGACAGAGTAAGGTAAGGCCTGGGACTGGGGCTGGGGGCAGGCCTAGGCCTTAACCACCCATTCACCATGCTGCTCTCCCAGGTGGAGCTTACCTGTGGGAAGAACAACCGACTGGCCCATGTGTCTGAGCCAAGCACCTGTGTCTATGCGCTGACGTTCGAGACCCCTCTTGTCTGCCATCCCCATTCTTTGTTAGGTAGGACTCGGGGTTGGGGGCTTTGCTGGGACCAAGGGCTCTGCTGAGTCTGGCTCCCTGTGGATTTAGTATACCCAACCCTGCCGGAGGCCCTGCAGCAGAGGTGGGACCAGGTGGAGCAGGATCTAGCTGATGAGCTCATCACTCCCCAGGTGAGTGCCGAGAGGGCTGCACACCCAGCCTATGTCCCCTCCATCATCACCCTGGTAGTCGCTTGGCTTCCTCCAACTTCAGGGCTATGAGAAGCTGCTGAGGGAGCTTTTTGAGGATGCCGGCTATTTAAAGGCCCCAAAAGAAAATGAGCCCACACAGCAAGAAGGAACAACTAGGGGTCTGGGGACTGAGACTCTGGAAAACTGCAACAAGGTAAGTGTGGGAGAGGGGTGAGGTGTCGGTTCCTGCTCATGAACTCTCCGCTTCCTCCAGCAGCCTGACCTGTCATTAGCACTCTTGCTCTAGGCACGTTCAGAGCTGTCAGAGGAGATACAGAGGCTCACCAGTCTGCTAAACCTGCATGGCATCCCCCATGGGAGGCCCACAGGTAGGTTGGTCTGGCCTGGGGTGGGACCTGCCACCCCAGAGACCAAGACTTGACCTGCTGCCTGGTGTCTCAGCAGAAAATTCCCACGATGAACACTTAGCCCAGCAGTCCCCCACAGATGTGACTTCAGAGCAGCTTCGAGGCGATCCAGGACTTCGTGGGAACATATTATGATAGGGAGTGGACACAAGGAGTGAAGAACATCCGTCCTTACTTGGGCAGAGAACACTACTCCTGCTGGACCAGGTGGGGACACAGAGGGACTCTGGCCTGACTTTGTTATATTTAAGAGACACAAACAAAGATTCAAAGTTTTAATTAATTCCCATACTGATAAAAATAATTCCATGAATTCTGTAAACCATTGCATAAATGCTATAGTGTAAAAAAATTTAAACAACTGTTAACAATTTTAAACAATTCACTACAAGTAAATGATTATGTATTATAAATATGACCTTCTGGGTTAAGAAAAATCCATTCACATAACATTCTGATCTAAATGCTCAAAATAAAAACACAGGGCTTCCATAAATTAATCCATATGAAGTGTCTAAATTGGGTGCATGAACATTGCAACACTATCATTTACTAATATTTCACACTAGAGTCAAAAGACAACAGGCAGTAAGAACAGCATTGCTGGTTACCCTACAGCTTCAACTCCCACACGGAGACCACACCCCCATCACCTACATCTGGACTGGGAGCCTATCCATCCCCAGCTGGGCTCCTGGGTCATGTAGGATCAACCCCAGAGACCACAGGCAAGGTGACAGGAACCCACAGTAAGCAGCCCCCATGGTCTTGCCACACTATAGAGTCATTCCTGGGTAGTTCTTTGGTCTCCCCTGCACACCTGTCCTCAACCTGTCCTGACCCCAGGAGAGTGGATGCTCCAGGCTGGGCATTCCACTGTGGGACCCAGTTGCCAGCTCCCAGCCATTGCTCTCACCCTAGAAGCTTCTCTCCAGAGCACTGGCCATATTCCATAGGAAGAACTGACCAGAATAGCTTATAGACAGATCTAAAGCTTAATGGTTCTTATTTGTCTGTAATTTGAAAATGTCTAGGCTATATACCAATAATAAACATTGTCCTGTTATCCCAAAGACCAAAGGCCAGAAATGGGAAACAAGCGCATAAATATTAATAAAAATAAACAATCTTAAACAGTGATAACAGTAGCACAAAATATACATAATTTCTAGATACTGAGCTAATAAATCACTATAATTAAAAACGAGATTCACTAAAACCAAGTCAACAGTTACCATTAGTAGCGTAATAGCTGCGGAATGTCATGGATCCACTGCCTTTAAAATGATAGAACTTTTCTATCAGTTTGTCTTATATTTAAAAATGCTTTTAAATCTCCTATATTAAATACATTCTAATTTGGTCACTGATAAAAATGTTTACCTAGTCACTTTGCACTTTTAAAAAAATGCTAGTAAAAGTCTTTGGCAAAGCCACAAGGGAGGAGACACGAGGTGACCCTTCCAGTCAGGGCCAAGCCCACCCCCTCCAGCTGCCTGAAGAGGACAGCTGCCCAGCTCTGCTGGCTGAGGGCAAGGTCTCCACAGACAACACACAGCTCTTCTCCCCAGATTTCTAGGGACAGTCCCAGTCCTGACAAGAGAGGACTCCTATCATCATGCTGGATACATTCTCAGCAACATTTCTGTCACAAGCCTGAGGCCAGCCATCAGAGACCTGCAGTCACCCAGGAGCTGATGAGCAGAGGGAGATGCCACACAGCCAGGGCCCCAGGCCATGGAGGTACCTCACTGGTCACATGGATGAACTCTGATTAGGGATGCACAGGTCAGGTGAAGGTGTAGCTAACACTGTAGCCAGGATTCCACGTGGCCTTTGTAGTATCTCTTGAGGCAGAAGTTTCAGGCAGTGACAGATGCAGGAGAGGGAAGGCTCCCAATTCATAGCCCACACACTCAGCACAGCCAGGATGCCCCAGACATCTCAGAGGTTACAAAGCACCATTGCCCATTACAGATCTAAGTTGTCAGAACACGGCTTCTTCCAAAGTGAACTTCAAAATCTGTTAGTACCTGGTCCCTTCAGTTGCATTTTTCATTAGCATCAAATTCTGAGTTTCAAGTGAAAAAACCAAATGGACCATTTCCTTCACTTTTGCAAGGCATAGGCACTTAGAAAAAGTGGCCACGGATCACTAAGTACAGGGTAGGGCTCTGTATCATCTCACAATACTGGAATATAAAACTCCAACATGTGCACGTTCACATGTTTAGCAAAATTAGCTCCTCATAAAATTCAAAACATCTAAATGTATATGTGTCTTTTAATAATCATTCTTATAAATAGTATTTGTTTGCACTCGATCTGAAAATGTAAAAATGCTAGGTCTTCCTCACTAGATAAATGCTCATTTCTTAAGTAGTTTCAGAATATGAAATCTATCTGCCAGACTATGAATTAACAGTAAACGAATAGGAAACTTCAAATTCACAGCACACATATAAAGCTTCATGTTATCGCATATTAAAAAACACAGACCTAGAAAGCAGCTTATACAATTCATAACATCTAACTAAATTCCTTGGTTGACAAAGTGCTTTGATGAGACCCCGCCCCCTGGTGGCCTGGCCACCACAGCATCAGATCCTTGGCCCCAACCACACTCCATCTGTCCAGCCCTTGGAGGCATTAGAGCCCCTTGGCAATGGGCAGATGGGTACGGGTGCTGTTAAGGTTTTTAAGAATACTTTGAAACCATTGGTGGGCCATAGAAGGTAAGAAAAATACAAAAGGCTGTCAGGTGGACAGGGCGCAAACTCACGTCCTGACATGGTGGCACCAGGAATGATGACACTGCTATGGAAGGCGAGGGCTGGCTCTGGTCACCATGGGAGGGGCTGGCCTTTGCAGTAGGGGCACTCAGGCGCACTGGCTGCACACGGCTCACACAGGACACGGTGCTGGCAGGGCTGCAGGGTAGTGCCACAAGTCTGCTCCTGGCAGGCCACACACTGCTTGGCACGGAGCTGGAAGATCACCTGTGGAGAAGATGCTATTGGTGGAGCCAGCAGGTACCTAGGCCTCCCTAGGAGGCAGACAACAGCATCCTAGGATAATAGGCCACTGGCTACAGTGGCAGAGTCAGGGAGACTCCTGCAGCATCAAAGCTGAGGTGCATGCTAGGCCACCATGTGAGGGAGAGCGACTGGGTGTGTGGGGACACTTGCCCTTGAGGCCTCAAGGGCAGAGAACTAGCTGCTAGGGCCAGAGCTTTCTCAGCCATAGGGGAGAGGCCAGCCCCAGGACAAGACAAGATCATGGAAGCTGGATACCCAGCACATGAAGCAAGTAGGATCCTCCAGGAACTGCACCTTGGAGGTGAAGCCAGGGAGATGCACGTGACAGGACCTTCCAGAGCTCAGAATGGAAGGAATGTCTAGCCACCAGCATAGTGAGTTTTGTGCTACACCAAGGTCAGGATATTGGGAGGTAACAATGACTTCAGAGGCCACCTCCAAAAAGTGCCCAGACTCAAGAAGAGCAGGGCCCTTCCACGTGGAGGACACAGCCTCATGCTCACTAGGAAGGGCAGGACAAGAGGAGGTGCCCAGCAGGCAGAGCCTGTAGCCAAACTGGGTGAGTATGGGGAAGGAGAAGCCATGTAGAGCAGTCCTGACCCTCCCCCTTCTCTAAGGGATGGGCGCCAAATCACCACTGCCTATCAGGACTCACCCCATCAACAGCCTCAAGGTCCAGGCGCAACTGGCTTTGTAGGGAGTGGAGCTTGGGGAGAGGGATGGAACCAATGTCACCGCAGCTCCGTAGTCCAGGCAGTGAGGATAACAAGCCCAGGCCCTCTATCTCCTCCTGCAGCCGCTTCACCTGAGCCTCAACCTCCTCCTTTCTCTGCAGGGCCAGCTGCCGGTCACTGTCTGCCACACGGGCCCGCTCCTTGGCCTCCTGAGCCTCTCGCTGCCATGCATCACAGGCCTGAAACCCCAAGAGATAATCAGGAGCGGCTAGAGCCAGCCTCCCCACATACCTGCCTGTCTCACCCATCCCCCATATATATCTGGGCCCTCCCCACATGCTCACCTGCTTCACCTGCTGCCAAGACTCTTCCCACTGCCTGATCTTCCTCTTGGCCTCGTCCAGCTGCCGCCTGACCCGGGCCAGCTCGGCACCATTTGGACTTGAGGCCGGGGGGCCAGTGTTTAGGATGGGGGAGGGGCTCGGCGAGAAGCTGCCAGAAACAAAGTCCCAGATGCTCCCAGGGACGCCATTCAAACCTGAGTGTGGGGAGTGGATAGGTTAGGGATGACAGGGGCCACACTGTGTCCACACCCCGCCCCTTCTGCCTGCCACTCCCCAGTGGATCTGTGATTCCCTTGCCCATGACCACAGGAGCCCCAACCCTTGGCTGGCTCCTGCAGGTGAGGCCACAAGGTTCCAACACGAGCTGGCAGTAATGGCACCAGGTCTTTCCAACAGACCTCTCTCAACTACCTGGGGAGTTTAAGCAAAAAAGGAAATTAAATCCAAACTCCCCATGGCTGCACAGGGGAGAACAGGGCCTCTTAGATGCTTTAAGTATAGATCCTAGCGGCCCAGAGTTTCTGTTTTCCTGGTTTACGCCTGCTGCCATGTGCGCATCATTAGAGGTTGCCACTGAGGTATGTAAAAGGAACAGGAAGCACTAATGCTATTTCTAGTCACTACTGTCACATACATTCTTGCACAGGAGCTTAGGACCCACAAGCCTATACCTCTGCACAGCACCACGAAGCCACTTGGGCTTTGGTGGCCAGGCAGCCTGCATGAGGATCCCAAGGTTTCAGGTGAGCCATTCCTTGGCCCCTGGCAGGGAAGGAACCAATGCCGTGGTGGGGGCTCCCATGCTGTGGTGGCCACCAGCAACACAGCCCTAGTAGGCCAGAGCTCTGGATCTGCTGACTCAGCCATACAACGTGGGTCTGGGCCGAGGAGGTGAGTGCCTGTGCAAGGCCAAGCCAGGACTCACCTAAAGAGCTGTAGGATGAGGCTGCGGAGCCTAGGGCGGCAGGCTCTGACCTGAGGGGTGGCGGCTGCTGGGGGGGCGTCATGGCTGAGGCGGTGAGTGGTCCCGACAGGGACTGGGACAGCGAGCTGAGCGGGGACGTGGACAGGGAGGAGGACGAGTGCAGGGACGGCGAGCGGGGCAGGGAGCCCGGGATGGCGACAGGGGCCGAGCCTGCCAGCGACCGGGGGCCTGGACGGAGGAGGAGCTGAGTGAGTAAGGTGGCCACAGGGACACCTTCCCATAAACACATGGAGTCTGCAGCTAAAGCAAATGGATGCTGAGGATGGGACCAGAGGAGCCAAAGGGGCTTGAACAAAAAGGCATCTCAGCAAGGGTCCCAGCCCAGGCCAGATATCCACCAGCATGGTGTGCCCAGGACTTGCAAGATCCCTATGATGGTTTCTTTTAAAATCAGGGGACAATGAACTTTCAAAATGAAAAACATGATTTTTTTATATACCACTAATACCTTCAGCTTTACATGCTGCAGTGGTTAAAATGCAGTTTTTCCTATTCCTAGGAAAGAGCCCTACCTGCCCCTACAGGGGCTGCTTGGCTAAGATGGAGGTAAATTGAGGAAGCAGCAGGTAGCTGACCCACATATGTGGCAGAGCTGGCCAGGAGGTGTGGCGAACCGGTTGCAGTAGGGGCCACCCACCCACGAAGGCCAGTTCAGCACATGGTGCTCAAGGAGCAGCTGGCTCATCCCTCACCTGTCAGTCCGAGGTCATGGGCGTCGTGCTCTTCCAGATCTTTATCCAGGGACGCAATGTTTATGTCACTGAGATGAAGGTCCAAGGCAGAACCTATGAGACCAAACCTCAGCTTACTCACCAGGCCTCTGCTAAAGAAACTCTAAACCGTAACACCCTGCCCAGCAGGAAGTGAGACCTAGAGCCCAAGGACATTCAGCTGCCAGGGGCTGGAAACAAACATCTCTATCACCCTGGCTGAGTCCTGAAATGTCTAAGCAGCTAGCTAGGTTCCTCTGTCATGCAAAGCAAGGGCATTTCATCCTGTAGCCCTCTTGCAGCCCCAGCAACACAACCCCATTCCACAGAGGTTCTGCAGCTTCTTCAGCTTCTAGTTATTTGTTAAAACATGGGCTGAGAGCAAAGGCTTAGAGCAAAGGTACAGTGCTTACCTAGCATGCATAAGGCCTCCATTCAATTCCTAGTGCTACACCAAAATAAAACAATTTCACAAAACAAATACGTCCAGCTATTAAAAATTTCCCTGACAGGGGATTTCAATTAGCAAGTGGTTCCAAAGTCTGACACTGCTGGCTGGGTAGGAGCTAGGGCCTCCCTGCATAAGAAACAGAGCCAACTCCCTCAAAGGCTGGAGACACATACTGTCTTCTTTTAGGAGCCCTCAAACAAGGGTATTACTACCCCCATGGGGGAATCCTGGTGCTTGTAGGATCCACCTGTTAAATGGACAGGGACACTGAATGATCCCAGAGCCCCTTCAGGATGTGTCCACTTCCAAAGCTGTCATTGACTCTGCCCTCAGAACAAGTGGCTACCCTCCTGCAGGGCTGCTGACCCAAGGAGTCCCCACCTGACATCCCCTTTTAGGGCCTTGCCCATCCCAAGCTGCCTGCCCTGTGTCATACCATGGGCTCTTCCCTGCAAGCAGCAAGCAGGGGCTCTGAGGCTTTGTCCTGGGATCCAGAAACTCCCAGGGAGCTGAGAGCAGTCGGCTGTTGGATCCCTTCTCAAACTCCCATGGCCACAGCAGGGTACTCAGCTTAGGGAAGGCACAACCAGAGGAGGCAGGTCTCGGGTGTGACAACTCACACCACCACACAAGGAGGGCCACAGATAGGACCCAGTCTCCTTTCCATCAGTCCTGGCCAAGTCTGTGAGCAGTACCTTTCCTGGCCTACCCTAGGTTCCTGGTTCTTCACTATGTGTCTCATGTGTTCTCTGCTATGTGGTCTCCTGTTCTCTAGCTCCCCTCCATCCCCACCAATGCTGAATCTCACATCAAGAAGCCACAGGCCCTGCTGCCTATCCCCCAGCTGTGCTTCCTCCCACCGCACCTAGGAAGGATGTGGTCCATAACAGTGATAAACCCGAGACCCTGGTCACCTGCCTGTGTGAGTTGCACATGGCTCCTGTCTTATCTTTCCTGTCGCCTAACAGTGTCCCCAAACCCCCCAGGGAAGTGTGACAGTGATATCACATGCCAAAGCTGACAAAGTAAACTCACTTGGAGGAGAGGAGGCAGTCACAGCCACCCACCCCTAGGCTGAGTCTCGCCATGGCACAATATACAGCAAGACAAACCCAGATGTAGCTAAGGCTCCCCACAAAGCATGTCCACTCATGAAGAGCCAGCAGTGTATCGTGGTGATGCCTATTCATGGCACAGAGTTACACCAAATGACAGTGTAAAGGTGAGGATTCAGCAGTGGAGACTGTGGACTGGATTAGAGAGGCCCGGGACCTTGAGACAGGCTGGACTCAGTACAGCCTAGGTAGAGGCAGATGCAACAGCTCATACATGAAACCCTAGTTCCTCAGGAAGCTGAGGTGGGAGGATGATGAGTTCAAAGCCTGGGACAGCTGTCTTTTCCCTCTATAGCACCATGTAGCTTAGAAGCAGAGCTATGCCTGCTGCAGAGGTCTCTTGTCTCTTTGGAAATCCCAGGTCAGTGGACACAGAGACAGTGCAGCAAACCCTGCATGCCCATGAAAGGCAAGTGGCTGCCCAAACTACAGTCTCACCGGTCCCAGTTTCCGTCTTGCTAACTCAAGAGAGTCAGGACTGCTGTGTTGGACACTGGCCACTACAAACACCAAAGATCTGTGGATGGCTGTTGGGTAAGAAACACAGGGCAGCTCTGGCTGCAGATCCATACTGTCCCTAGGATGTCTTCACTCAACGTAGGATGGGGAAAGCAACAGGGAAACATCAAGCAGGGAGGATGGAGGTGTCCCAAGTACAGCTACTCAGGCTGCAGATTTAGCTCAGTAGCAAGCACAGGTTGTGAGTTCAATTCCCGATACCAAAAAAAAAAAAAAGTTACCAAGTACAGCTGCTCTCAAGGACCTGCTCCTGTAATCCATCTGATATCCCTGTGCCACAGCAAAGGACAGGCAACAACATGACAGCTGATGGAAGAAATAAGTATGGCGAAAAAAAGGATACAGAATCACGTCCCTTGGGGGAGATCCAGTCATGTGGCACCAGATGTAGAGGACATGGCTGCCAAGTGGCAATGATTGAGGGAAGCTCCAGCTGGCCAGGATCCTACTGACACAGCCCATGCCCCTGGATGTCTTCCCATGGCGGGTAGTCCTCTCCACTGTGCTCCACGGCCCTTTCTGCATCAAGTGCCTCCTGTTCTTCAGCCGCCTCATCACTGGGCTACCATGTCACAAGCCTGCAGCTATGAGCACCACACACAGGGTGGTTTCAGACCACAAAAATTTATCCTCCTGCACACTGAAGGCCTCGAGTCCAACATTAAGGTGTCTGCAAGGCTGTGCTCCCTCCAGAATCTCCAGGGGACAGTCTTGGAGCTCCTGGACTTGGCCAAATCACTCTAGTCTCTGCCTCAATTGTCACAAGTCTGTCCTATGTCTGTGTTCACCTTTGTGTGTGTATGGTACAGTACAAGGGAATAAACCCAAGGCCTTTGTACTGAACTATATACCCAGGAGATAGATAGATATAGATATCTTTTTAAGACAGGGTCTCACTATGCAGTTCAGGGTAGCCTTGAGCTCACTTTGTAGTCCAGACTGGTCTCAAACTTGCAACAATCCTCCTGCCTCAGTCTCCCGAGTGCTGGGATTACAGGCATGCACCACCACACCTTGCTCCCCAGGACTTTTCGAGACACATTTCACCAAGCTGCTAAATTGCCCAGACTGGGCTTAAACTCACAATTCTCCTGTCTCAGCCTCCCAGAGTGCTGGGATTATAGGTGCACAACACCATGCCCAGCTACAATTCTTTTCATTACAAAAGACCATTGCCTCTAGGCCCTTACTACCAACCTCATCATAACTTAATGGCATTCACAAAGACACTATTTCCAAATAAAACCTCGTTCATAGGGACTGGAATTCAGATATATTTTGGGGGGGCAATGAAATTCAACCCTCAACATTGAGCCCTCCTGGAGACACTCCTCCATAACCTTTCCTAGTGGGTCCAGGCCTCTCAGGCCTCCCTTTACCCACAATCTGCCCTTCTGTCCCCTGTTGTGAGCCTATACCACAACTGGTCCCCTATACCCCAATACCCTTACTGCCTCTTGTCATCTGGACCCTCCCATCCTCTCTTAAACACCCCCCTCCATTTCTGTCCAACCTCCCACTCCCATCCCTGTAGCTGCAGATTCTTCTCTGGCCTCCTCTGGTATCATCTTTTTGTTATTGCTATTTCTTTTTTCTTTTTCTTTTCTTTTTTTTTTTTGAAACAGGATCTCACTACATAACTCAGGCCTGCCTCAAACTCATGATCCTCGTGCCTCAGCCTTTTCAGTGCTGGGATTATAGACCTGACACCATGCTCAACTTGGACTCATTCTCTGCACTTTCACCCAGTCTTCCCCTCTAAACCTCCCTCTGGGCCCTCTCTCTGTATGCCCACCCTGCCTTCCTCAGAGCCTGACAGCTTCTCCTGAGACCTAGCCCCTGCCTGATACACTGGCTTCTGTGGCCCTGGAGGATGCTCTGGAAGTTCGCCAGCAGGAGCCACATCCCTCCCTCCTATCAGGGAGAGGCTACAGTGCAGAGCTACACATGATCTGAACAACTCTTCCCTTGAGCTAAGGCCCAGGCCAGCCTTTGCTACATCTGACCATCCTCTGGCCAGCTGCACAGTTACCCCAGAGCCCACAGCCTGCAGGGGTGACTTCTGTGATAGCAATCCAGTTACATCCTGAGTCCCCACTTCCTTGAAAGAACAGGGTCATGATGCTGGTCAGGTCAGGCTACTCTGCTCCAGACACCATCCACCCAGCACAGATGAGGGAAGCATCTCACACAGCCTCCACTCCCCAAAAGCATCCCTTAATCCTTGGCCCATTCATCCCACAGGGTACAGGTGTACCCAGATAGTGCCAGCTATAGTGAGAAAGCTGGGGCCAAGCCCCTGATCCACCTCAGGTACCTGGAGGTCTGGCCTGCAGCATCTATGGGTTCCCATCCTGGCCATGCTGATCAGCTAGACTTGCACCCTGAACTTTGTCCTCCACATCCATTGTTCACAATGCTTACCCATGGCAGAGCCCTAGAAATGGCTTCTGAAGCACTGAAGCGCAAAGCAATGAACAGGTGTAAGCTTCCTTTTGGCAAATGGTTTAATCTGCCCAGGCTTTGACTCAGCAGAGTTGCTCCCAGGTGCAGAGGCCCCCAGCACATTCTGCTTGCAACAGACCAGCCAGACCTGGTTCAACCACAGTGCAACCAGCCTCAGCAGCCTCCTAACTCAGAATGAGTCATACCAATACCAGTCTCACCTTGTAGCCTCAAACCTGGGAAAGGAAAGGTGAACTGAGGACCTCTTGTGGTCCCTTCCCCTATACCCACTCTGGCCTGGCCCTGGTCCCCTCTTCTCATCCAGTCTCCTCTCTTCCCCTCTTACCACTGCTTCCAAGATCAAATCCAGATCTTCTGAAACATGCTTGAAGTAAGAAGCCACTGTTAACAAGAAGCTGGGAATCCAGGTGAACCTCCTTAGGTAAACTGTGTGTGACACCATATCAATCTTTCTGATCCAGAACCAACCCGGTCACACTACCAGGAGCTGCGTATATGTCACAGAAATCAACAAAGCTGCTGAGGAACAACTCTGGCCCAGTCAGCTCCAGGTGTGACACAGCACATTCACAAGGCACTACAGTTCCCTGGGGTCAGACACATAGACAAGCTGCAGAAGATTCTCTGGACTTGGCCCTTAAAGGAAGGATGGGGAACCTCTCAGGTGCAAGGCCTTTCCCTGGCTATGGGAAGAGGAACGCTGGGCATCCACTTACCTACTCAGCTTCACAGTGGAGCCAGGAGCAGGACAAGAGCACAGGGGAGAGGAGATGTGGCTCGGCAGGTCCACCAGGAGGGCCCAGGGCCCTGCAGAAGTGTCCCTTACTGGTACACCTCAATGGTCAAGTTCTTAAAGAGGATCCACGATGTCACCTCATTTCACAGTCCAGGAGAAACCTGGTACTGACCTCAGCTCACAACTGGCTCAGGAATTTGAACCCTAAAGGTACATCTGGGGGCAGATGTTCCTAAGAGGTCAGCGTGCAGGGGGAGGGAGCCACTGCAAAGCATGAAGTAATGACGACCCACAGCCAGATGCGTGCAGGGGTTAATAGGGGTGGGGGGGAGGCCTGGGGTCGTTGCCAATGCTGACTTGGTGCTGACTCACGGTCCAGGTTGCTGTTCCACAGTGCAGCCCATTCAAAGTGGACCCGCGTCCGGGTACACAGGACGGGGCCACGCCCATACCGTGACACCAACACCAGCCCCGCCCCACGGCGCCAGCGCAGGACACAGGACACAGCTTCTTCAGAGACTGGCCCCGCCCCGCGTTGGGGGAGGAGCCCCAGTTCTGAGAGCCGAGAGGGTTGCTCATACCGAGACATAAAAAGCTTGCTCAAGCTGGCTTCCGCCCACTCGCGCCTGCTCGGCCAAGGCGAAAGGGTCACCCCTCCATCTGAGCTCTGCGCCCCCCCTCGTTATCTCAATCCAGGCCATTCGTGTGACATGGACAGCAAAGAAGGCCGAATCAGTCAAATGGCTGAAAGAGGTCTGCTGACCTGTGAAATACTGAACCAGTGTGAAACAGCCTGTGGTGCCATAATTGGCTCATCTTTCAGAGCCTAGCCAATCACTGTACACAACGAAACACCTAACAGCCCACACCGACTTAGCCCCACACCCTCTGAAACAGCTAACAAAATGTGAACAGACATGGTGGTACAGCCTATAGTCCCAGCACTCTGGGAGGCTAAGGCAAGACAACTGCAAATTCAAATCCAGCCTGGGCAAGGGTGGACACCCTATCTCAAAATTAGAAAAAAAAAAAAAAAAAAAAAAAAAAAAAAAAAAAAAAAAAAAAAAAAAAAAAAAAAAAAAAAAAAAAAAAAAAAAAAAAAAAAAAAAAAAAGGCTGGAGATGTAGCTCAGCACAAAGACTTTGGGTCAAATCCACAGTGCAGGAAAAAAACAAAAACCAACACCCATGTGAACGCAGTAATCTGGGACACGGCAGATCTGGGCTGGGGCCACACACTGGGTCAGATTGGTGGTGGGGTTGTGGGTAGCAACCACCAAAATACACTGTCTGCAAGCTAAGGCAGTGCTGACCCTGAAAAATCACCCTATACCTCCTTACCTTTAGGAAATATTTATGCCAATGAAAGAATACATTACAAAAGAGGTAGGGACCAGAACAGGCTCAGGCCACACTTTAAATATTAGATAATGGTTGGAGACTACCATATATATGCTTCCCTTCCCCCAGATTAGGTCTCAGTAAGTCACTAAATTGCCCAGATTGGTCTGCAACTTGTCCTTCTACCTCAGTCCCTCCAGTACTAGGCTTGTGGGTGAATGACTGGAAGTACAAATGAGTAGCTGGGATCACAGGTGTACGCCACAAGCCTGTCCTTACTTTGCCACTTTTGTGTGTGTGTGTGTGTGTGGCACCAGGGTTCGAACTCACTACCTCGCACCTGCCAGACAGGCACTTAAGCTGCTGAGCCAAACTCCCAGCCCTGGTTTTTTTTTTTTTTTTTTTTTGCGGCACCGGGGATTGAACTCACAACCTTGTACCTGCCAGACAGGAACTTGAGCCACTGAGCCAAACTCCCAGCCCTGGTTTTTTGAGGCAGGGTCGCACTATGTAACTCAGGCCAGCCTTGCACTTGCATTGTAGCCCAAGGTAGCCTTGAACTCACAACGATCCTCCTACCTCAGACTCCCGAGTGCTGGGATTAAAGGCATGCACCACCACGCCCGGCTTAACTTTGCCACTTTTAAAGCACTTTGACCTTGGGTGTGGTGGTACATGCCTGTAATCCCAGTACTCAGGAGGCTGAGGCAGGAGGACTAATGCAAGTTTGAGGTCAGCCTGAGCTACATAGTGAATTTACTGGCCTGAACTACCTAAGACTCTATCTCAAAAAGCCAACAATAAATAAATTAATAAAAATAAATAAAGCACACTGACATCTGATCCTATTTTCCATGCAGGTTAGCAGACTCAAGTATGGTCTCATTTGTCTGGGGACAGAAATACTTTCTTGTTATGCTTGATTTTTACCATTACTAATTTTATACTGGGAAACTTAAAGTTTATTTGAAAAAAGGAATTTGTGTCTTTTGTTTTTGTCTTTTTTTTTTTTTTTTTTTTTTTTTTTTTTTTTTTTTTTTTTTTTTTTTTTTTTTTTTTTTTTTTTTTTCCTTTTTGAGACAGGGTCTCACTTTGCAGTTCAGGCTGGCCTTAAACTCACTTTGTAGCCCTGGCTGGTCTCAAACTTGCAACAATTCTGCCCCAGCCTCCTGAGTGCTGGGATTACAGGCATGCACCACCATGCCCGGCTGTTTTTCTTTTTTTGTTTTTTGGTACCAGGGATCGAACTCACAACCTCAACCTCGTGCTTACAAGGAAGTGCTTGAGCCACTGAGCTAAATCCCTGGCCCCTGTTTTTGTCCTTTTGAGACAGGGTCTCGCTATGCCATTCAGGCTGGCCTTGAGCTCACTTTGTAGCCCAGGCAGGTCTCAAATTTATAACAATCCTCCTGCCTCAGCCTCCCTAGTGCTAGGATTACAGGCGTGCACCACCACATCTGGCTGAATTTGTATCTATTTTAAAAATCCTAAAATATGCCATTCATGGCAGTGGCTTTTCAGTTCAGTGCCACCACATGCCTGGCCTTACTTTGCCATTCTTTAAGCACGCAGGCATCTGATCCTATTCTCCACAAAGGAAAACAGACTCAAATACGGTCTTCATTTGTCTGGTGTTATGGCTTATATCTAGATGTTCCTCCAAAGCTTCATGCACTCACAGGTGAGGGTTTTGAGAGGTGATTGATTATGGGTGTGTGATAGCAGATCAGTCTACTGATTGGTTTAGCATAGTTGTGGGTGTGGATGATGGATTTACTGAAGAGGGAAGACCCATTCTAGGTGGGTGACAACAACCAATAGGCTTGTAGTGGATGGAATAAAAAAGAAAAGAAGGAAAATGTTTCTTTCTGCCTGCCATAGTGTGAATTCTTTCTCCTCTGCCACATGCACTTTGCATTGAATCTGGCCAACTATGGACTGAAACATCTACAAGCTAAAATAAGCTCTTTTCCTCTTTAACTTGTGGGTGTTGGGTGTTTTGTTCCCGCAATGAGAAAATAACTAAGATATCTGGAGACAGGGATTCAATTTTCCTAAATACTTTTTGTTATGCTTGATTTTTTACTATTACTACTTTTATGCTGGGGAACTTACTGCACTGATCTTCCTCAGTCTCTCAAGTGCTGGGATTACAAGCATGCACCACCAAACCAGGCCTTCATCCACCTTTTACATTATCTAGATTCTGCACTGAGCACCCTGTTTTCCAGAGGATCCAGATGAGGAACACCCCATCTGGAATGTGGGTCTTTAATAATCAACACCACTCCTGTAAAATGGACAAGGACCTGCTCAGAGGCAACACCCTCATAGGATGTTAGCCACTGTTTTCTTGTACAATCTTTGTGACAATCTAACTTCTTACCTCATTCATGACCTCTGGGTTTCTGAGGGGCAAGCAGTCCAGTGCTCAGATATATGAGGGCAGAAAAAATACAATCACTGCATGAAATCAGAACTACAGCCAGGCCTGTCTGGAGTAATTCCAGGTCCTACTACCTACTGATCTGGTGTCTCAGGGTTGCCAAAGGCCGCCTTTGTCCCTGAACCCCACAGCAAGAAGGTGGCGTCTTCTTAGATACATCTGCTGCCCCATGGCCTTGTGAGGTTGGGAGAAGCACTGAATTATAAAGAGTTCTCTAACAAATGGGACAGAACCAGTGGAACCCACACAGGAACGGTAGGGCTTCAGGGGAGATTTTTAAGCCCTGGAGATTTGGAAAAGTGACCCTTGGAAGGTGGGAAGGACGACTATCTACTCAAATAAATACAGGGCAGAAGCTTGATACATAGCTCAGAGCTGAAGTGCCTGCCTCGCATGGGTGAGGTTCTGGGTTCATTTCCCAGTACCATGAAAATAAATGAATAAACTGCTTTTTAAAATGCAGGACAGAAGACCCAGCCACACCAAGCATGCCAAAGGCCAGTTATTCCAAGAAGAGACAGCAAGGCAAAAGTTGTGTGTGCAGAGTCACAGAGCCATAGAGCCACAAAGAGCTGAGAACTGTGAGGAGGCTGGAGCCTCAGCAGAACACTGGCCAGCTCCTGGCTTCCATCATGTTCAAGACCGAGAACAAGAATGTCTCTCATGTCCTTCTCAGATACAAAGATTATGTAGTGGCAGGTGGGAAGACTGGGGCGGGGGCGCATCTAACCTGCATCCCAGTGGGGCTGTTGAGAGGCCTGTGCAGCTGCATTTACAGCAGTCTTGTGGGACAGTAAATGTCACATCTGTTCCCTCACAAGGCTGGCCACTTGACTGGCTCATGCATCAACATAGGTCACTAATACCAGCATGCATGCCTGTCCTCACTTCATCCCCAGCTGGCATGTGCTATGCCCTGCTCCAGGTCCCATATCCCCAGCCCCACAGGACTGGATATAAGAAATGTTATGGTTGATACATTGTGTCAATTTTAGAAGTATAGAAGTTTAACTAAGAGACTCAATAGGAAGCCAGGGTTCTTACTTTGTAAACACTCTCATTCTGCGCAAGAGGAGGGCAAGGAGATTTTTTGAGTGCTATATTAGCACTGGTCGTGGGGCAGGGCGGGGAAGCCTGCTTACAAGGGAGGCTTGTTCCCCAATTTTGCCCTGCCTGCTTTTGCTAGCTGCTGCCTTGAAGTGTTGCCCCTGTGCCATGCTACCCTGCCTTGGAGCCAACTGATTATGGACTGAAACCTCCACAGTGAGCTAAATAAACTTTTCCTTCCTTCATTTGGGGGTGCCAGGTATTTTGTCCCAGCAATGAGAGAAAAGTAAACAAGACAAGAAGGGAAGGGTATGTTCCAGGGTCCAACAGACCAGGAGCTACCCTGCCTTGGAGCCAACTGATTATGGACTGAAACCTCCACAGTGAGCTAAATAAACTTTTCCTTCCTTCATTTGGGGGTGCCAGGTATTTTGTCCCAGCAATGAGAGAAAAGTAAACAAGACAAGAAGGGAAGGGTATGTTCCAGGGTCCAACAGACCAGGACCATTCCAGAGCTGACCAGCAACAAATAACTCTGGGGGTCACCACAATGCCAGTCTCTTCTGTGTCACTCCTAAAACATACTGGAGTCAGCTGGGTGCTGGCACCACGAATATAAGATCTCAAAGTGTCCTCACCTATTACTCAAGAAAGCCTTCCATATGGTCCTATGACTCTACCTACTCAGAAGGCTAAAGGAGGCTGACTGCAAGTTCAAGGCCAGTTTAGACAATTTAATGAAACCCTGTCTCAAAATCTAGAAAGGGCCGGGCATGGTGGTGCACGCCTGTAATCCCAGTACTTGAGAGGCTGAGGCAGGAAGATCATTGTGAACTCAAGACCGGCCTGGGTTACAAAGTGAGCTCAAGGCCAGTCTGAACTGCATAGCGAGACCTTGTCTCAAAAAGACAAAAAAAAAAAAAAAAAAAAAAAAAAAAAAAAAAAAAAAAATTTTAGAAAGGGCTGGGGGTATAGCCTAGCTTGAGCATGCCCCTTGATTGCAATCTCAGTGCTGCCCAGATAAAGGCCTCCCCAGATGGGCCAGGTATCTATCTACTCACCTGGGCTGGGCTTTTGTACACTCACTCTGCCACCTGACCTTCACAAGGCTCCTGCACAGGCTCTGGGCTGCCAGCCAGGTCCCTGATGTGTCTGTCACCCAGCCCAGCTCCCATCACATCAGCAACTGCCCCCCACCCACCAAATCCTCAATGACTCTGGGCAGCCAAAGGGCCCTGAAGCCAACAGCCAGGGGCGCTGACAGTTGTGTCTGCGGCTCCAGGCCTTGCCCTGCCCCACCCCCTCTGATTTTCATTGTTATCAGCTTGCCCATTCTGCAGTAGCCTCTGGGCATAAGGCACTGCCCTCTGATTCTAGGGTAGCCTAGGTGGCTGTGATTCTTAGCCCCC
Organism: Dasyprocta punctata; assembly: GCA_004363535.1. NCBI lineage: Eukaryota > Metazoa > Chordata > Mammalia > Rodentia > Dasyproctidae > Dasyprocta > Dasyprocta punctata. The sequence goes on along the minus strand of RJWM01003215.1, from coordinate 42,748 downwards.
TGTGCCCACCATACTTAGGCAAGTGACAAAAGGACCATCAAAACCACACATCTGGTTTCTCAGAAACAACCACTCCTGAACATTCCTGCATAGGTACAGGCGCAGAGGTGGCCATTAGGAGAGAAGAAAAAGGTGGGACTTACCTAGGACAGCCTCCACGGTGTTGCCAGCTGGGTCAGGCACAGGGCCACGGGCGGGGAGGGTGGGCAGAGCAGTGGGGGAGGAGCTACCTGAGCCAGCACTGGATGCCAGGCTGGACGCCACACTGGAACTTATGCTGGGGGCCAGTGGATGAACCACTGTGAACACAGCGAGATGGTTCTGTTCAAAAACATACAAACAACATAAGCAAGTGCCCCACCTGAAGGACAACAGTATCACATTAGCACAGCCTTCTGGTATCGCAAGAGGACATAAACTAGGCACTGAAGCACACTGACCATGATGAAATGCCACCTTGCCACCTTGCTTCAGGCAAAAAAATGACATCTGGACAATGTCTTCTGAGTTTTTCTGCAGGAGACCAGCCTCAAATCAACCCAGCAGGGGCAGAAATGGGTCAGGCTGAATACCAGCTGTTCTTGAGTCTGTCCAGATATCCTGGAAACAGGGGTAGAAGGCCATGAATGCCACTTCCTGGGCTTCCTTTTTTTAAATTTTATTTTGGTTTTTTGACAGGGTCTCACTATGGAGATCAGGCTGGTCTCAAACTTGCAGGAATCCTGTCTCAGTCTCAGGCATGCACCACCATGCAAAGTGAAACAATGGAGTGATTCCTATCATTTCTATGTCATATATAACAGACAAAAAGCAATACAATGCTAAGTACTGGTCATGTGGAAGTCACATCCAAGAGAAAAACAACAGAAATGAATCATAAAGTGGTGAAGAAGTCATATTCCCCATGGTAGCGCAGCTAGGAAAGGCCAACAGCAAGGGCTAAGTCATGAGTCAAAGGAACGTTAGAATGAGTTTCACACAGACATCTTTGCAGTTGAAACAGTCTGAGGTCCAGTTTTACTTTAAAATGTAGAAAGTACCCTCAGGCAGTAGGTAGGGGGGCTATAATGAAGTAGAGCACAAAGTGGGTGGCTTCACTAATTTGAGTTAAAAAATAACTGTCCATAATATAAAAACTCAGTGTAGATATCACAAGGGACAGAGTCCAACACAGAGTAACTTCCCTCAGACACTTCCTGGCCCCAGGCTTCTGATCCAGACCACAGAACCCTGGAGATGGGTCCTGAGAGCACTCAGTTCAAACTGCGCATCTGGGGGGGTGAGGGCTGTCAGCCAGCACTCCCAGGCAGATTCTGGATGGGGCCAGGCTATTCTACAACTCGCTACTAAGCCAGGGAACCACTTATTTCACAGTGAAGCTACCACTGGATGCCCTCCTCCCCAGCCCAAGCAGAATCTCCCCAGGGAGCTGGTTCATGGATCCCTGCATCAGATCCAGAGGCATGTGGGGACACTCAGCTAAGTACTGTGGACATCGACATGACACCTATCATCTCAGCCTGGGGAGGGGCTGCTAGAAATCTCAAGTTCTAGAGAAAGAAGCACAATATGGCCCCCATCAAAGAAAGTGAAAAGAGGAACAATTCTTTCATCTCTACTTCACACCCAACAGACAAAAAAGCAGCAATACAATACAATACAATACTAAGTAGAAGTTCCCCTCTGATGGGAGGGAAGGCCCCCATCAGGGACTCCTCTTGGAAAAGTACCTGGGATTTTTTTTTTTTTTCCTTTTTTGTGGCACCAGGGATCAAACTCACAACCTCACGCCTGCCAGGCGGGAGTTTAAGCCACTGAGCCAAACTCCCAATCATAGGGACTCCTCTTGGGACAGAAAGCAGGCATGGCCCCACAAAGGTGCCTGTGACCCCACACCAAGAGGGACACAGATACCTATCAGAGAAAAAACAGACGTTTTCTGCCAGCAACAACCACATTAACAGACCAGATCACATCATCATGGATGGTGACGCCCCCAGTGTCTGGCCTCCTCTCACACCCCTCCTTCAAAGTAAGCTGGGCTCAGATCCACACAGGACAGGTAGGACCTCATGTCCTACCAACTGAGAAGCTTCCGTTCTGGGTCATGATTATGTCCAAGGGCATTCTGTACCCCTCAACCAGCCATGTGGAATCTCAGGCTTCACCTGAATCCAACTCTGGAGTCCTGGACACTTCTTCCCAAATGAGAGAGAAAATGTCTCCCTTAAAGGGCTGCAGGGTTTACTCTGCAGGAGTTACCTACTATTCTCAGCTTAGCAGGGCGTGACTGCTGCCTGTGATCGAAGGGGTAGTCTGTAGCCTGTCATCTCTGTGACTTCAGACCACAGCCCAAGAGCACAGAAGGTATGGAAGCCAGGGTGCGATGATCCTGCCAAGTCCACCCCCAAAGCAGCTCTAGTAGGAGGACTGCTAGAGAACAGGCCAAGTCAGGCTGCCCCCCAACCCCGGCCGGTAAGCTCAGGTCTCCTAAGGTACGAACAGCAGCCTGAGAAGCTGCGGTTCCAAGTGGGCCCCAGTATACTGCAGCACGCCTGGACACTGCAGGTCCCCCTTGCAGCTAAAGCATACTCCCCAGAACTCTGTGGCCCCCACATACTGCAGCTCTACTTCCGCAGAGTATGCAGGGGGATGCTCCATGTTCAGCTCTCCCCATCAGCCCGCCTGGGACTACAAGCTAAGAGGACCCAGGTGGGAAGCTCAACCTTGACTGATCCCCAAAGCCCACAGTGACCCCCCTCAGAACAGGAGCAGGGAGGCACACAGTGACTTCCCCAAAAACATCACCAGAGGAGGACACTCTCTAAGGACACTGGGAAACCACTGTACTCTCAAAATTACTGACATCCACTTTGGCCCTTTTTCTCCAGGCCACAAGGGCTACAGATGTGCCACCACAATGGGTCCAGCATAAGGATTCCCATCAATGGGAGTCAAACACACAGGGTTGGGGCAAAAAAAGAGCCATGGAGGACACCATGTCTCCATCCAACACCAGCTGTCTGCCTGCGTCTGTTTTCATTTCTGTTGTCTCCATGCTAAAACATATGTAGCATAGAGCATAAAATTTACCATCGTAACTACTTTTAAATGTGCACTTCAGCGCCAGAACACTTTCCATCTTCCCCACTGTAGCTTTGTGCCCACTGAACATTATCCCCTCATTCCCCTGCCCTGGCATCCCTCTTCTTTCTGTCTCTGTGAATGTGACCTCACTAAGGACCGCACATACGTGGAACTCTGAGGTACTTGTCTTTTTGTATCTGGCTTACATCACTTGATGCAATGTCCGATGTCCATGTCTCACACTGAATTCTTTCCTGTGTTGAAGTCCTAACCCTAAAGGAAAACAGGCCTGTGGGAGGGAACTGAGGTGAACCAAGGTCATGAGGGTGGGCCCTACACGACAGTCACGCTTATGAGAAGAGGAGCAGACCAGGAAAATATGTGCACAAAAGGATGACCTGTGAGGTCCCAGCACCTGGGAGGATGAAGCAGGAGGATTGCCATGAGTTTGAGGCCAGCCTGGGCTACACAGGGAGACCCTGTTTCAAAAAACAAAAACAAAGTGATGACTTGTGGGGACACAGGGAAAGATGGCATCTGTGAGCGCATGTGAAGTTGCCAAGGAGCAAGCCTGGGGCTTCAACCTTCAGAATCGTAAGGAAATATATGTCTGCTGTTTGTTCGTTTGTTTGTTTGGTTGGTTTTTGGTACTGGGGATCAAACTCATGACCTTGCACTTGCCAGTCAGGCACTTGTGCCACTGAGCTAAACCCCTGGCTCACATCTGTTGTTTAAAACTGCCTAGTCTGTGGAGTTTTTGTTGTTTCGTTTTATTTTGAGACAGGGTCTCACAATATAGTACAGGCTGGCCTTGAACTAATGCCTATCCTCCTGCCTCAGCCTCCTGAGTGTTGGGATTACAGGTGTGCATCACCATGCCTGACTAGTTTGTGGAATTTAATGACAGCCCAAATTAACTAGTACATATACTGCAGCATGCAACAGAATGTCCTTCTGGTGTTTTTTTTTTTTTTTTTTTTTTTGCGTGGCACCGGGGATTGAACTCACAACCTCGCACCTGCCAGGGCAGGCGCTTAAGCCACTGAGCCAAACTCCAGGCCCTGGTTTTTTTTTTGAGGCAGGATCGCACTGTGTAGCTCAGGCAAGCCTTGCACTCGCGTTGTAGCCCAAGCTGGCCTTGAACTCACAACGCTCCTCCTACCTCAGCCTCCCGAGTGCTGGGATTAAAGGTGTGCACCATCACGCCCGGTTTTTGTCCTTCCTTTTGAAGACTGAGTGATAGTCCACTGTCTGGATAGACCTCATTTTCTTTTCTTTCTTTTTTCTTTTTTTTTTTGGTACTGGGAATCGAACGCATAACCTCGCGTTTGCCAGGCAGGCGCTTGTGCCCCTGAGCTAAATTCCCAGCCCATAGTCCACATTTTCTTTATCCATTCATCTACCAATGGACATTGGAGTCGTTCACACGTTCTAGTTGTGACAAATAGTGCCACTGTGAATGAGTCCTCACTTTCAACTCTTTTAGGGACAGGCCCACAAGTGAAATTTCCGGCTCATATAGTGATCCTCTCTGTAACTATGAGGAACTTCCACAGTACTGTCAAGGGGCTATACCACCTTACACTCCCACCACCAGTGCACCTAAGTTCCAGTCTCTCCATAGCCGAGCTGTCTCGACAGTGGTTGCCCACACAACTGCGTGGGACCCCACTGCACCCTGCCTGCACTCCCTCAGCATGATGCCAAGCATCTCTCTGGGGGCTTACCGGCCACAGGACCATCTTCTTTGGAGAAATGTCTAGTCAGGTCCCTTGCCTGCGTTTTAATCAGACTTGTCATTGCTGTTGTGCGGTTGTTGGTGTTCTTTGTAAATATCACATTGAGGGCCTGTTGACACTTTCACCCTGTGGGCTGCTTCACTCTGGTCTCCTCTGATGCACAAAAGCCCTTTTAATTTTTATGATGTCCAATTAATCCTCTTTGGTCTTCAGTGCTGTTGGTATTGCATCCAAGAAACCACCATGAAACCCAAAGTCAGACAGCTTTTCCATTCTCTCGAATGCACAGCGATCCTCCTGCCTCAGTCTCCCGAGTGCTGGGATTACAGGAATGTACCATCATGTCCAGTACATTTCACAATCTTTTTCTTTTCCTTATTGTTGTTTGTTTTTTTAAGACAGGGTCTCACTATGTAATTCAGGCTGGCCTTGAACTATGCAATCCTCCTACCTCAGCCTCCTAAGTGCTCAGGTTACAGGTGTACATCACCACACCCAGCACATTTCACACCCAGCACATTTCACATTCTTAATGCCACATTTGGTTTTTTGCTTTGTTTTGTGCGTGTGTGATACATTCATTTTAATGTTTTGTCTTAGACTGGGTCTCACTACATGGCCCAGGTTAACATCTAACTCCCAGTTCTCCTGCCTTAGCCTCAGAATGCTGGAATTACAGCTAGGTACCACTGTGCCTGGCTCCAAATAATTTTTCTTTCTTTTTTTTTTTTTTTTTTTTCTTTTGAGACAGAGTCTTGCTTTGTTGTTTAGGCTGGCCTTGAACTCACTACTATGTAGCCATGGCTGGCCTTGAACCTGCAGCGATCATTCTATGTCAGTCTCCTAAATGCTGGAATTATAGGCATGAGCCACCATGCCTGCCTGTTTTTGTTTGTTTGTATGTATGTACTGTATGTATGTATTTTTGGTTTTTTTGAGACAGGGTCTTGCTATATGTAGTTCAGGCTGTCCTCAAACTTACAGTGATCCTCCTGCCTCACCCTCCTGTGTGCTGGAATTACAGGCATGTGGTACCACCCAGCTGTGTTCTTGTGTTTCAATACAAGGTCTCACTATATAGTCTAGGTTGGCCTTAAAACTCTCACTTGCCTTGCTTCAGGCTACCAAGCACTGAGATTTTATTTCAGGCATATGCCACCACACTAGGTTTCCCGTTGCTATTTTTTTTTTTTTTCGGCACTGGGGATCGAACTCACAGCCTCACACCTGCCAGACAGGCACTTAAGCCACCGAGCCAAACTCCCAGCCCTAGTTTTTTGAGGCAGGGTCGCACTATGTAGCTCAAGCCGGCCTTGCACTCGCATTGTAGCCCAAGCAGGCCTTGAACTCACAACGCTCTGCCTACCTCAGCCTCCTGAGTGCTGGGATTAAAGGCGTGTGCCACCACGCCCGGCCCCGTTGCTAATCTTTAAAAGCTTCTTCAAAAGTTCTTAGTAGTAAGTAAAAACGGGAGCCCTCAGACACTGAGGACTTGATTCCAGACTACCATACTAAAGTGAGTATCACAATATAAAACAAGTCACATGAATTTCTGCTTTCCCAATGGGTATAAAAGTTATATTTATACATGCTATCATCTAGTAAGTGTTCAAATGTATTAAAAAACAATGTAAGTACCTTCATTAAAAAATACCTGATCGCTAAAAACTGTGAAGTGTCACCTGAGCTGTTGGCAATGGGGGCAGACAGCAAGAGGCAGGTGCTGGAGAACACTGTGGTGGGAACGCTGACACTGCAGGGGCAGCAAGGACATGAACAGGAGGAGGAAAACACTGAGCGAAATGCAAAGCTCTCAGACAGGAGAGGAAGTGACAATGTCTGTCCCTCGCTCACTGCTAGGCCATGCCTGCCCTGGAACCTCCAAAGCCTACAAAGCACTAAAACAAAACATGTTCCCTTGAATGCTCAGGGCAATGGTGTAGAGAAAAACAGATGTTTCTTAAAACAAGCAACTTGGTTTGAACCAACACAAGGAAATTAATGGAAAGAAGCCCCAGGCTGTGGTCTGCAAAGCCCCTGACACATGTCTGAGGAGGGGAAACTGAACCTCAAGGGACAAGGACAGGCACCACAGATGGGAAACTCCTGAGGCAGGGGCATGTCCATCTAGAAAACCAGGCCAGATTCTTGAGGGCAGATGTGGGGGCTGAATGGTGCCCCCAAGTCCATATGGCAGAGTCTTAACCTCCAGGATCTAAGAATATGACCTTATCTGTCAATAGAGTCTTTATGGACACCATTAGGCTAAAATAAGGTCACTGGGGGGACCCTAATTCAATTGAGCTGGTGATCCTTATAAGAGTTTAGGGGAAAAAAAAAAAACAACATTGTTACTGTTAAAGCCTCAAAAAAAAAAAATTGTTACTGTTAAAGCCTCAAAAAAAAAATCATTACTATTCAATTAAAGCCTCAAAAAAAAAATTGTTACTGTTAAAGCCTCAAAAAAAAAATTGTTACTGTTAAAGCCTCAAAAAA
>RJWM01003215.1:15770-35326 GCA_004363535.1 Dasyprocta punctata | reverse complement strand
AAATTAAAAAATAAAGATGAGGTTAGGACACAGAAACACAAGAGGGCTGACCATGTGAGAATACAGCAAGAAGCCAGTATGTATGAGCCCAGGGGAGAGCTACCAGGAGAAACAAGCCCTTGTTCCACCTCAATCTTGGACTTCCAGTCCTCAGGACTATGAGAAATAATAGTTTGTTATCTAAGCCATCCTTGTGGTGGGGCTTTGTTATAGTAGCTGTACCTGACTAATACATCAGGCTTAAAATAGCATCCTATATTTCCCCACAGAGTGTTGTGCTTTTTCCAAGGTATATCACAAATATGTTTAAACAATAAAACAAAGGACACATGGAAACAAAATATAATTATTAAATAGATATCAACCACATGAGTCAAGAGTGAGTAGGACCGACTATGTAGAAAAGTTCTAACTAGGGACCATGCATGTAGCCAGGAAGGCTCCCAGAAGCCCGTCCTCAGGGCCCTACCTGCTTGCTATCAGGCTCACTGGCTTTCTGGCTGCCATCCGCAGGTGAGTCTCTCCGCTTTGCCTGAAACAGAAAATCCACTCATGCTGGGAAAAAGCAGGGAGGGAATACCAAATGAAAACAGACACACACACACACACACACAAAGAAAATAGACACAGACCTAATAATTTAGAAAATGTAAATTCTTCAGGCTCATGAAGCAGAGAAGGCATTCAAATCACATCCTTTTTGCTAGCTCTCGAGATACCGTCTCACGCCTGGCTATATAGGTCTCAACGGGGTACATGATCCACACATGCTGAAAAAACCATGCTGGCCCACCCCAAGCAAGGTTATGTCCATAGTGAAGGCTCAAGTTGAAACTGTAAGGAGCGTAGGCTGCAGATCACAGCACATGACCCTCAATGCAGCAGGCTGCATGGGGACTTCTGTGAATCAAGGAAATGGTGAACAGCAGAGGCAGAGAAACCTCTTGCTCTGCCCTGCTATCTTGAGGCTCTATGCACCATCCTTTTGTGAGGGCCACCCCCTTCCCACCCTGGGAGGGGAGGGACGCTTCATCACTAGACACTTAGACAGAGTCTGTAAAACAAACCTTTTTTTTTTTTTTTTTTGGTATCAGTAATTGAACTCAGGACCTTGTGCTTGCCAGGCAGGCACTATGCCGCTGCGTTATATCCCCAGCCCAACAAACCTTATTAAAATCACCCTTCTCAAGCCAGGTGTGGTGGCACACGCCTGTAATCCCAGAACTCGGGAAGCTGAGGCAGGAGGATCACTCCAAGTTTGAGACCAGCCTAGGATATAAAGTGAGTTCAAGGCCAGTCTGAACTGCATAGTGAGACCCTGTCTCAAAAAAAAGGCCAGGGATTTAGTTCAGTGGCTTAAGTGTCTGTTTGGCAGACGCAAGGTTGTGAGTTTGATCCCCCGTACCAAAAATAAAAAATAAAGTAAAATAAAATCATCCTTCTCTTCCACAGTTTACTGTCCTATAGACCCAAACCCTATTTCCTTGGTCTCCTCCACTTCTTTTTTTGTTTTGTTTTGTTTTTTTGAGACTCGGTCTTGCTATGTAGCCTTAAAACGCACTTCAAAGTAGCCTAGGCTGGTCTGGATCTTCTGGTAATCCTCCTGCCTCAGCCTCCTGAGTGCTGGGCCACCACCCTGTCCACCTTGTCTCCTTGGCTTTGTTACTGTTCTTTATTAAAATGGCCTCAGCTGGGCATGGTGGTATACACATCTGTAAACCCAGCACTTGGGAGGCTGAGGCAGGAGGATCGCCAGGAGTGCAAGGCCAGCCTGGGCTGCACAGTGAGTTCAAGGACAGCCTGAACCACAGCAAGACCCTGTCTCAAAAAACAAAACAAACAAGCAAATAAATAAATATATTTTTAAAAATGGTCTAAGCCACAGGTCCTTGGGCTTTCACTTTCTTTTCTATGAAGGTCCACCTGACACAAACACGTGTAATAAACCTTTCCTCCTGCTACTACTTATTTTCTTTTTGGTATCACTAAAGATTGAACCCAAGGCCTTATGCAGACTAGCCAAGTGCTCTATCACTGAGCTACATCTCCAGGCCCATTTATTTTTTTATTTAGAGACAGGGTCTCCCTAAGCTACCCAGGTTGGCCTTAAATTTGCCTCAGCCTCCCAAGGAGCTAGAATTACAGGCATAAGCTACCATCCCTGGCTCCAACAAAGGTTCTAGTCACAGCTCAAGCCCCTCAGACCAAAAGTAAACATGAAAACAGCCTCAGGCCTGAGGAATCTGTGTGTGTGTGTGTGTGCGTGGCACCAGGGATCGAACTCACAACCTCGCACCTGCCAGACAGGCGCTTAAGCCACTGAGCCAAACTCCTGGCCCTGGTATTTTGAGGCAGGGTCACACTATGTAGCTCAGACCAGCCTTGCGCTCACACGGCAGCCCAAGTCGGCCTCGAACTCACAATGCTCCTCCTACCTCAGCCTCCCAAGGGCTGGGATTAAAGGCGTGAGCCACCATGCCCGGCTAGGAATCTTTTATTTACACCTGTTTTATGACAGGTAAACTTGCAACAGTGGCTCAGGCCACCCTGGGCTTCCTTTCTTCCTTAGTTTGTAACAGGACCCAGAGAGATCACCAAGGCACCTTGTCAGGAAGGCACAGGTGCTCTGCTGGCAGTAATCAGACAGGGCAAGGCCTGAGGGCTCATTCTGCCCTTCTTTTTACCTGACAGAGTACAGAAAGACTCTGCCCCAGCCCTGGGTCCTCCATGCTTCCCTTTGGATAGAGCCCTCCAAACTCACAAAACACCAGGCTAACTCTGGCAGGTTTACAGGGAGGAACGTGTAGCCTGGCCCTCCCTGGTGTCCCCTCCTGCACCCAAGAGATTTGACAGCCATGGGCTGTGGACAACCCTGTGCTGTTGCTGCACAGAAGCTTTCACCAACAGTGTCTGTCCTCACTTTCCTTCCATCTACACCTAGGATCTCTGCAGTGCCACTGGGCCCCAGGCACAGGCACTATGCTCTCTGTCACATGCAGGTCTGGAATCAGAAGCGGAGACTTGAAAGAGCAGGGGCAGTGGTCCTTGGTACCATTCTCTTGCCTCCATTTTCAATGGAAACTTCTGGTTTCACACAGGGAGAGCTACGCTGAAGTATTTATGTTCTACAGCTTGACGTTTCCCAAAGATCCTGTAGGATCAAAGCCTAACCCCAACAGCCCCAGCAGTCCTGCCAGTGCAGCTTGGCTTCCTGCTCTTTTGGAACAGCCCAGCAACACAGCCCTACTGCTGCTCCAGCAGAAGAGCCAAGAGGGCAGTGGGCACCACTGAACAGCTCACTTTATTTTTGTTTTTATTTTATTTATTAATTTTTTTTTTTTGAGACAGGCTCTTGCTATGTAGTTCAGGCTTGACTTGAACTCACTATGTTACCTACACCTGGCTTGAACTCACAGTGACCCTCCTGCCTCAGTCTCTTGAGTTCTGGGATTACAGGTGTGTGCTACCACGCCTGGCTGACCTACTCATTTCAAAAGGGCCCACTCTGGGTTGTAAACTGAGAACCCTTGAGGTGGCCAAACTCAGGGACAGCCCAGCCTGTGTCACTTGAGCTGGAGCTCAAGAACCGTGGGTGCCTTCATGGTCCAAATGGCACACGGACACAGACTCTGTACCCAACTACTCACAGAGGGCAACTCTCAGGTATTGGAGGAGAAAGCAGTGGTGTATTAGAAGCCCCATCTATGCAACACAAACATGGGACCTGCACTCCAGGGGTGATTGGAGGGACTTTCAGAGGCTCAGGGATCTGCCTACCAGCCCCAGGGCTCCCCCAACACACCTGGACCCACCTACCCTCAGCTGAGGGCATCACATCTACAAGCGCATAGGTCAAGAGTTCAGGGACATTTGGACATCACCACTACAGGCCTTAAAGCAAGTGTCAGGGCCAGGGATGTGGTCAGTGAAGGCACTGGGTTCAACCCCCATACCAAACACACACACACAGACAAGCCAGGTGTGGTGGGGGTATATGTCTATAACCCCAGCACTCTGCAAGGTTGACGAAGGACCAGCATGAATTCAAGCCTAGTCTGGACAAATTGGCAAGACCTTGTCTCAAAAGGGAGAGGGGAGATGTAGCTCAGTTCAGCACCTGAGATTCAATTCCAAGTACCGAAGTGTTGCGGGGGGTGGGGGTAGCAAATAATAATTTTTGCAAACTGACTAAAGTCCTGTGCTATGGCTAGTCACCCAGGGCCCACGCCAGCACAGTATGTGATGTCCTTCTAAGTAGCAGAGCAAAAAAGTAGCCTTATCTGTCACCCCTTGTCATGCCCATTGGATAGACGACTTTTCTTCCAAAATTTGACATGTTGGGATGACAAGGGCTGGGACCCCACGCCACATCATACTGTTTACTAATGATCTTCACCAATCCAGGGTCCTGAAAGCACCCATATGGGGCAAAGATGAGCAGGGAGAAGGAATCTGCATTTTCCAAAGGCAGCTCAACAGTCAGCACACCAGCAGTTTGCCCTGCTCCAGCCTAGGCAAGCCTACGGCCAGGATTTTTCTAGTTCCTTCTAGAAGGAACTGCCACTTCCAGCTGCAAACTGCCTTCAACTACAACATCCAGACATCATATCCATCTCTCCCCATCAGTGACATCCACCCTCCTCCCCATGCTGTCCACTTACATTTCCAGGCTGGCCACTATGGGCTGAGGCGCTGCTGGCAGAGCTGAGATCCCGGCAGCCCCAGTCACTCGCTGTCCCAAGGGTCTCTGCCAAGAAAGGCGGGCAGCAGGCACTGAGGGGCCAGTGGTGAAATAATATATGCCTGGGGGCTTTGAAACCTCTAGAGCTAAGGACTGAGAGCGTGCACAGCCTCCTAACAACAACCCTTCTCTAGGCCCAGCAAAGGACAGTTAGGATAGGTCAAGGAACTATGGGGTTCCTCACAGTCTTTAGATTTAAGTCGGTGTCTAAACTGTGAATGAGAATACCAGCCATCCCCAAATAGAAAGTAAACTTTGAGCTTTCAACTACATTCACAAAACCTAGATGGCAAACTCATAAGCTGACAGGAGCCCTCAGGGTGTAGGGGCAAGAGGGTCTCTGTGCAGTGTCCTCTGAGTCTATCTCCTCCTCAAGTAACCTCCCAGGACCACAGGCCCAAAACGAACACAGGTTCTGAGGCCAGCAGCTGCACCTATTCTAGTCTCTGGTGTCTCTTGTCGCCACACTGACAGTGTCATTCAGCCCCTAGTGGAACTGTAGGCTTGTCGGGTTTGAGTAAACAGGTGCATGGCAGAAGGATACAGATCCTCAGGAGATGGTCCAGTCAGACATGCTGGAGCTGGGCTCAGGGCCCCAGAAGTCCTGGAGGCAGGGGTCCCTCTGACCTCTATATGCCAAGGCCTGGGGTCCAGCCTAACACAGCACTGACCCTTTTCACCCTGGAAGCCTAAATGGGCACTTCAGGTCTCCCATCCCTGGGTTCTTCATGTGAGCTCCCACTCACTTTCTGCATCCCACTCCAGAAAACCTAGAACTCTAGCCAGAATCTGTAGCACCACCAAGGCAACATACTCCAAATGGCAACAGAGAGCAGCCATATAGGGTCTGCTTACTTTCAACATGTGCAAAGGCGCAGAAAGGACCCCGAGGACAGTAGCCAGTTTGTCGCATGTCATTGCATTTTGTAGATTTGTAGATCTAGGAAGTAAAAATAAAATATCAAGCCTGGGTTTCTACAAGAAAACCAGAGGTGACTTTATTATATTACAGAGAAGAAAGCTCCAAATCATGAGTCTCAGCCACACATGGCGTCACATGTCTGTAACCCTAGTCCTTGGGAGGCTGAGGCAGGAGGATTGGCATGAATTCAAGCCCAAACTACATAAGGGAGACCCTGTCTCCAAACAAGCAAACAAACCAACCATGAGCCTCCTGGAAAGAGTGTGCGGACACCATATGCGACTGTTAGGATCTACAGTGTCTCCAAAGGCCCATAATGCAGGGCTCTGGTACACAGTTAGGTGCTATAGGGAGGTGATGGAACCTTTCAGGCGTTGGGACAGTAGTAGGTCCTTAGGTCATTGAGGGCATCCCCTTAGAGGGAATTGTGGGACACTGGTCCCCACCTCTTCCTCCCTTTCTTCTGGCTGCCATAGCTCCTGTCACAATGCACTGCCTTGCCACAGCCTGAAATAAACAGGGTCAACTTACTAGATTGAAACCTCCAAACCTGTGGGCTAAATAAACCTTTTCTTTTTAGTGAAGGAAGGTTGACCAATACATTGCTCCTCCACTGTGTGCCACTGGTCCTGAAATCCTTCTTCTCTGTAGAACTTGTTGGCCAGCTAGGGAGCAAGCAGGGGTAATGAGGTTGTTCCCATGTCACTGTCAAACTGCAGGTAAAGTCATTCCCCCACTTCATACTTTCTAAAAAAGGGGCAACTAACTCAGTGCTGGGTATATAGCTGGTGTGCAAGAAATACCTGTGTTTGTTTTTTTTTGTTTTTTTGTTTTTTGTTTTTTTTCCCCAAGGTACTGCAATACCAGGTCAATGCGTGGAGTGGACGGACCAAGCTCCTATTCCAGCTCCCAGCTCCAAAAATCCATTTAATATATTGTTCTCAGATAGAGGATGTATCAGATATTAAACTGATAAGAACAGATAGTATACTTGATCTTAGTCAAAAGGCCGGGCAGCAACTAAGAAATATCTGTTAAATGTACCCATACTGCCATGTCACTTGGGGTGACAGCTATTCACCTCCCAGTTCCCCCACCCCCCACCCCACCTCCTCCCACAGCCTTGGAGCCCTACAGGGAGCCCCACATTTCTACATTTCAACAACAAAAAACTCAGCAGACAGGCCAGATGCACTTTCCCAAGGAGAAAAAATCAGTTCCTGCCCACTTCTAGGGAGCCTCCAAGCCCAGAACATCCTGCCCAGAAATGATCTCTGGGATGGGGACTGAGTCATGGCCAGACGGCTCATCTTGCCACAGCAACTGGGTAAGGTTGTGGGCCAAAAGATGTCGCCAGACCTCTGTAGATACTGGAGACACCCATGATCATATCCAATAAAAACCCTGGACAAGCCGGGCGTGGTGGCGCACGCCTTTAATCCCAGCACTCGGGAGGCTGAGGTAGGAGGAGCATTGTGAGTTCGAGGCCGGCTTGGGCTACAATGCAAGTTCAAGGCCAGCCTGAGCTACATAGTGCGACCCTGCCTCAAAAAACCAGGGCCGGGAATTTGGCTCAATGGCTTAAGCACCTGTCTGACAGGCACAAAGTTGTGAGTTCGACCCCCGGTGCCACAAAAAAAAAAACAAAAAAAAACCTGGACACCAAGAATGGGACAGCATTCCTTATGGCAGCAACATGCCATGTGCTCTGGTATATCACTTGTGGACAAGCAGGTGTTCTCCACTCCAGTGAGAGGGTGGCCCACACCTCCTCCCTGGCCAACTCTGACGTGCTCTCTCTCAATGTGAACCAAGCGCCTCACTGAGTCCTGGGATCCTCCAGTGAGTTAGTGAGCTGAGGGCAGCCTTCGGGACCTCAGACACTGCAAAGAGTTGTCAACTGGCCACACCCCTCCCTGACTAGCTGGCCAGCCCTGCCCAGTTCCTACCTCAGGATGGAACTGCTGCTCCGTGCGGGAATGGCAGTACTGACAGCTGTCCCCACTGTCACACCGCGAAGGTTCGCCCCACTCGTCACCGTGCTTCACACTGGGGCAGGGGTTGGATCTGGGGACAAGGAGAGTCACCAGGGGATGCTCAAGGTCACATCTCTGTGTACCTTGGCCTTTCTAAATGTGGCCACTGTGCTAAAGGCAAAACACTCCTCACATAAGCATTTTCCTTCTGAGGGGAACAGAGGAAAGCAGAGGGAACACCCAACTGAAGCCAGCATGGGGGTCAGGAGTCCAGTGTCCCCTATTCTCAGAGCTTCACAGGCCTGAGTCAGAGCCACCCAAAGTGACACGGAAAGCACCAAGGGCTCTGCCCTGGCTGTTGTTGCAAAATGCAGAATCTGTGACTTGGTCTCACAACTCAAAAACCGTAACCAAATCTTCTGAACTACCAGAATCTTCACTCTTCATGTATTTTCTGGCAGCTACACTGTTACTTATTTAGATTTATAAGAAATATTCTATGAGACCTTTTTTAAAAACACAATTTTCCAATCCAAATGGGGTCCTCAGGAGGACTGGTGGTGGCCACGATCAAATCTCCCCAACTGTATCCCCAAGTGTAGACTTCAAACCCAAAGGGAGCTAGCCAAGCAAAAAGAGAAGAGCAGCAGATAGAGGAGGAAAAACTGGCTTTGGAAAAGAACAGGACCACATAGTGCACACATTCAAGTGGGGTCCAAACCCAGACCAAGTCTCAGCCTCAAGGACCCAGCACCGTGGTCACTGGCCATCCTAGGAAACCCAGAGGTACCCCAACTGTGGGGGTAGCAGAGATGGCCAAACTACCTTACAGTTGGGGATGATTATCAGCATGACCAGGGGTACCAGTAGAAGCACACAGCAGTCTTGGGCATCCCCCAACCATGGTTCCCACTGCTGGACAGCAGGCTCCCAATTAGATGACATGCAGGAGCACTGTGCAGGGGAGGCCTGGGCCACACCTCTGATCCCCACCTGTCCCTGGGACAGATGTTTAGATCTTCACCCTACCTCCAACAACTTCTGTCCTTTAGAACAAGAGTGACAGTGCTGCCAGGGAACCTTCAGTGTGAGAAACCCAAGAGGGGGCAGCACCAGGACAACAGGCTTGGAAAGAAACCCCACCACTCAACACACGTGCACAGGTCACAGGAGGGACTTGGAGGTAGGAGCCATACACCCCACATCTGACCAAAGGGAAGGCAGATTCAAGCCTGAAAGCAGCAAGACCACAAACTACAATACAGACTCAGTGCACCTGAATCAAGGAGAACTGGCTCATGGTCCAGGTCCCAGCTCACCTGTATGGGAACCTCCTGGGGTCCCGCCGGCGGTCCCTGCCATTGTGGTAGTGTGGGCATGCATACCCCTGGCGGCATAGGCGTGGAGGTTTTGGGCATGGCTCTGTCTTGTAGCTGCCCAGCACAAAGTTGGTGTCTGAAAAATAGGTTCACAGACACTGGCCATGAGGTGCACAATAGCCAGGGGTCAAAAAGTCTGCTTGTTGACCTACAGATGGTTATGTAAACCAAACTGGCCCATCCATATAATACATTACACAGTCATGACACCTGCTGCCACATGGATGAACCCCAAGGACACCAACATGCAGTGGAAAAGGCCATTCACATAAAGGAACACATGTGACTCCATGCGTATAGACAAGCAGAACAGAGAAACCCAGAGACGGAAAATGGAGCAGACGTACCAGGGGCTGAAGGACAGAAGCTCTTTCCAAAATGATAAAAATATTCAAGCTAGACAGAAATAATTGCTGAACAACTCTGCAAATACATTAAAACCCACTGAATAGCTGGGTGCAGCTCTGCACACTTATAATCCCAGCAAAGAGAGAGCCTAAGGCAGAAGGATCAAAAATTCAAGTTCTACCTGGGCAACTTAATGAGATCCTATCTTAAAATAAAAAGGGCTGGGGATACAGCTCAGGGGTAAAGTACACTAGGTTCGATCCTCAGTAGCACAAAATAAGTAACTGAAGTGTGTATTTCCCAGTGGCTGTTCTTTAACCCTAACATAAAGTAATGACAGGACTTGCAGGTGCCCTGACTGTAGTAGACGTCCCACTCTGTGGCAGGTTGCCAGTGGTGTGGAGGTTGGGCACAGAGCACATAGAAAAGCTCTGGGGCTTTTGCACAGTTTTGCTGTAACCTAAAACTGTTCTAAAAAAACTTTTTTTTTTTTGGTACTGGCAATCGAACTCAGGACCTTGCACTTGCCAAGTGGGCACTTGTGCTGCTGAGCTATAGCCCCAGCTGTAAAATCTAACATTTGTGGGGGTTTTTTTAGTGGTTCTGGGGACTAAATCCATGGCGTTCATGACTGTCTGCATCCCCAGCCTTTTTTTTTTTTTTTTTTTTTTTGAGACAGGGTCTTGCCAAGTTGCCTAGGTTGGCCTTAAATTTACAATTCTCCGGCCTCAGCCTCCTAAGTAGCTAGAATCAGTCATGTAACACCTGACCCAGGATAACACATACTGTTAAAAAAAAAAAAAAAGACTGTGATCACTTCAAAACAGTTATTGATGGGGGAAGATTCCTAAGTGCCCCATCCTTCTTTTCCTTCCTCCTGCTCAGCTGATCTCTCTCAGCGGCACTAAGCCACTTGAGTCTTGAGGGGCTTCACAGAGGGCTGCCCCTTCCTCTGGCACTGGACTGGGCACTTGCCTGGAGATGGAGGGTGGGGAGCCTCACATAGGGCAGCTGACACAAGAATGCTGAAGCCAGCAGCACTGAGTGTGGGTGTCACAAAGCTGCCATCCCACAGTCTGTCCCAAGAGCTCAAAGTCCTCTTCAACCTCACGGACCTAGGGACAGGCTTATGCAGGTTCCCATTTGGGATTTGGAGGAGGGATCCTTGGCAAGCAATGTTCATGCCCCCTGCCCAAAACCTACAGCATCACCAGAGGTCACAGCCTGTCAGCACTGTCTGGCACTGGGGCTGGGAAGAGGGCTGGCCTGAGTCTCAAGATGAGGAGGCCATGCGTATAGGCCCAGGACAGTACAGGTAGAGTAGCCAGGGAGGTGGTGGAGGTGAGAGGGGAATGAGGAAAAACTCTCAGTCATGTTTATTAACTCATCCCTGCACCATGGACCTCACACACTTGACTCTGGTGAGGGAGGAAAAATACAGGAAGAGAACCCACAGCTACCAAGATACCTGTGGTTTAAACCACTGTTTACCTGTGGGAAAGCCCTCAGCAGAGAAAGCTGAAGGAGATACAGCACAACTTAAGACAGACTTTCTTAAAACTTTGCTGCCCACATTATATGTGGGTCAGGCAATGCAGACAAGTGCAGGTTAAGGGTAAAGAGAATGTTTTGGAACTAGACAGAAGTAGCAGCTCCAAGCTGGACGTGGTGGCGCATTCCTATAATCCCAGCACTTCGGAGGCTGAGGCAAGAGAATCGTTTGGAAGTTCAAGACCAGCCTGGGCTACAAGGTGAGTCCAAGGCCAGCCTGAACTGCATAGTGAGACCCTGTCTCAAAAAAAAAAAAAAAAAAAAAAAAGAGAAGTAGCAGTTCCCTAACACTGTGAAGGCACTAAATGCCATTGAATGGCACACTTTAAAACACTAAACATAATACTTACGTATTATTTTACCACTATTAAAAAAGAACCAGTTAGCCGGGCATGGTGGCACACACCTGTAATCCCCACACTCAGGAGGCTGAGGCAGGAGGATTGTTGCAAATCTGAGACCAGCCTGTGCTACAAAGTGAGCTCAAGGTCAGCCTGAACTGCATAGCGAGACCCTGTCTCAAAAAAAGACAAAAAAAAAAAAAAAAAAAAAAAAAAAAAAAAAAAAAAAAAAAAAGACAGGCATGGTGGCTTATTCTTATAATCCCAGGACTCAGGAGGCAGAGGCAGGAGGATCACCAAGGATTCAAGGCCAGCCTCGGCTACATAGAGAATTCAAGACCAGCCTGAACTACACAGCAACACCCTGTCTCAAAGAAAAAGAAAGAAAGAGGAAGAGGGAGAGGGAGGAAGAGAGGGAGAAAGAGTTGCTTACACCACATGCCTACAGTCCCAACTGCCTGGGAGGCTGAAACAGAACCAAAAGTTTGAGGCCAGCCTGGTCAATTTAGTAAGACCATATCTCAAAATAAACAGTGAGGATGTAGCTCTGTGGTAGAGCACCGTGTAGCACATGCAAGAGCTAGGATTCAGTTTTTTGTTTTTTTTTTTTTTATTTATTTATTTTTTTTTGCAGCACTGGGGATCAAACTCACAACCTTGCACCTGCCAGGGCAGGTGCTTAAGCCACTGAGCCAAACTCCCAGCCCTGGTTCTTTGAGGCAGGGTCGTACTATGTAGCTCAGGCCGGCCTTGCGGTCACATTGTAGCCCAAGCTGGCCTCGAACTCACAATGCTCCTCTTACCTCAGCCTCCTGAGTGCTGGGATTAAAGGCATGCACCACCACGCCCGACTAGGATTCAGTTCTTACCAAAAAACAAAACAAAAAAAACCTCTTTGCAGCTCGTAACCACCATGTGTGGAGCCTGCCAAGGACATGAGTCCAATAGCTATAGCTCAGACCTGAAGATCCCTTTTCTGGACAAGATCCAGGGATCCAAAAGCTGCTGACATAAGCACCAAGTAGAGAGCCCCAGGGCTGAAGTGAAGCAGAACCTCCTGACAAGAAGGGGCAGGTGTATATAGTGAATAACAGCCAGCACTGGAACAGGGTGTCTGAATGCTGCTGTGGGCTACATCTGGACCAGACTGGTGTAAGACACCTGAGCTTGCTGGGCGTGGTGGCACACACCTGTAATCCCAGCACTTGAGAGGCTGAGGCAGAAAGACCATGCAAATTCATGGCCAGCCTGGATTACAGTAAGAACCTATCTCAAAACAAAACAAAACAAAACAAAACAAAAACAAAAACACCTGGGCTCTAAGATTCTACTTGGCTACTTGCTACCCAAAGGACCAGGTTTAGTACTAGGCTGAGGAGCCTCAGTTTCCCTGTTTGATCTGGGTCATGTTGAGGACAGAATGACTCACACAGTTCTCATGTGAAAGGCTCCAATTCTGTCATGTACCATGACTCCCTCCAGCCTTGGGGAGAACAAAGCGCTTACCTTGCCACCTGGGGTCCTCACCCAGGATCTTCTCAATCATGGCCTGGCTGGCCAAGACCCCAGGCTGCAGATCAGGCACACCATCCCCACCACCAAGCTGGCTGTTCTGCAAGGCTTCCTGGGCCTGCAGCTCCCTGCAACCAAGAACACAGCATTAGCTCCACAGGGTTCCAAGCCTTCTGGAGAAGAGAAGAAGTCAGTGGGATCCAGGGTCCAAAACCACTTGGCTTGATCAGTTCACAGGGTGCACTGCCTGGAGGATACAAGATGGGAGTCTTCACAGCAATGGGGAGAGCCCTGGCCTGGAATGATAGTCCCAACCCAAATCCAAGCAATAATGCAAGAGTTGAGTTTTGCTTAGGAAGGATTCACATTCCTGCACCACTGGCTAGATACCGGGTTCATCTGCCTTTAAGGGATAACTTCATCACCTCATCTGTGAGTGCCCACAGGACAGGAACAGGAAGGAAACATCCAATTAGAGCAGACGAGCAGTTTCCTCATTAGAAATAAAGTTGGGGCTCAAAGAAAGAGAGGCTTTGGACCACTGGAAGCAGTAGGGAGGTGAGCTGGTCCCCGTGCAAACAACCTGCTCACCTAATGTCGCAAACAGGTGGCCGCAGGTCCAGCGGGCCATGTGCAAAGGCGCAGTGCAGCCCATTCTTCACACAGTGGCCACGCGCATCTGTCTCGTGAATGCATGTGCCTGTCTTGTAGTAGCGCAGATGATACTTGCGCTCTGTGTCCCCAGTCGTTCGGTGCAGGTAGGGACATCTGGGAAGCAGAGGGACAAACATGCTCCACCTGGCTCTTGGGCACTCGAAGCTCATCCCAAGCTTCACCTGTGCACCCTCGAGCACCCAGGGGCAGGTGATTCCACTTCACACCAACTCAGTCAGACTGGAGAGATGGATGTTAATAAAGGTGCACCTGCCTCCTAATTTGAGGCCCTCCCCAAAGTACTGAACCCATAAGAAACCCCTCAGTTATACATAGTAGAAAAGCACAGAACATCTCTATGCAAATCAACGCTCCAGGTTTGTTGAATAAATTTTGTGTGTGTGTGTGTGTCTTTTTGAGGCAGGATTTCACTATGCAATTCAGGCTGGTCTCAAACTTGCAAGAATCCTCCTGCCTCAGCCTCCCAAATACTGGGATTACAGGCATGCACTGCCATGCCCAGTTGAATAAAATTTTTAAATGTATCTGTGCCATGAGAACAGCTTGTGTTGTTTTCCTGATAAGGGGAAGGGGTGAACAGCCTCTCCATCCAGCATCCTGGTGCTTTTTGGGTGTAGGGAGAAACAGGCTTGGACATAATAAGGAAGGGGAATGGCAGAGCAGGACCACAAAGCAGATGGCACAGATGGGGCACCATCATAGAACACAGCAGACCTAGGGCCAGGTACTCTCAGGGTGAGGGCGGCAGTAGAGATGATGTGGAAGGTTCCAGCACGGCTGGGGCACAGAGACCAAGATGCTTCTGGGTGGCATCCAAATCCCAGAAGGGTGAAGCACATATGCAAAAGACTCCAGGCTGGTGCCAATCACCTTGAGTGGCCCAAGGGGCAAGGCAGAGAACGAGGGAAGGGTTACCAAATTCAGCTATGGGGCTACCCTTTCAGCTATGCCTCAACCCCTGTCATGGGCAAGACATGTATCTCCTTCTGTAAGCGCTTGCTAGGGCTGGCCAGGCTCACAAAAAACTCAGCAATCACTTGGTCTAGACCCCCGTCCTGTAAGCTGGTGAGACAAGAGACACGAGTTCAGAGAACAGTGCAGTACTTGGAACTACTAATAAGTCTTTTTGGCCACTAACAACTCAGCTCTTTTCACAAATTATTTTGTTCTGGTTTTTGAGACAGGGTCTCTTTATGTAGTTCTCACTGGCCTCGAACTTACTATGTAGTCTAGGCTGGTCTTGAACTGGCAGCTATGCTCCTCCTGAGCTTCCAGGTACTGAGATTACAGAAGTGTATCACTGTGCCTGGCCCTTTTATTCTTCTCTTTGAGACAAGGTCTAAGTCACTGTGTTGCTCACACTGGGCTCAGGCTTGAGATCCTCACTTGCTTCCAGAGTAGCACCCCCCATTTTTTTTTTTTTTTTGTACCAGGGTTTGAACTCACAACCTCAGACCTCCAGGCTTATGCCACTGAGCTAAACCTCTGGCCCTATTTTTTGAGACAGGGTCTCACTATGCAGTTCAGGCTGGCCTTGAACTCACTTAGCCCAGGCTAGTCTGGAACTCACAACAATCCTCCTGCCTCAGCCTCCCGAGTGCTGGGATTAAAGGCATGTGCCACGACACCCGGCTAAAATTTTTTTGAGACAAAGGATCATTAAGTGATTAAACTGGCTAGGCCAGCCTCAAACTTGTGATCCTCTCCCATCTGTCTCCCAGTGCACAGCCCCTCTTAAACATCACTTCTACAACGGGGCTTCCACCTGCTCACCTCGACCTAGGCTTACACAGCCACAGCTCACAGTCACCCTGCAGGGGGCAGAGCACTCACCTCATCTTAGGTCCTGGACCTATTCACATGAAGCACAGCAAGAGATCTCTCCACAGAGATAGCAGATGCCAGTCACAACCACAAGGTTTCCTTACAAATGAGAACCCAACACAGCCAGGCGTGGTGGCGCATGCCTTTCATCCCAGCACTCCAGGAGGTTGAGGTAGGAGGAGCATTGTGAGTTTGAGGCCAGCTTGGGCTACAACATGAGCACAAGGCTGGCTTGAGCTACATAGTACAACCCTGTCTTAAAAAACTAGGGCTGGGAGTTTGACTCAGTGGCTTATGTGCCTGCCTGGTAGGCGCGAGGTTGTGAGTTCAATCCACAGTGTCACCCTAAAAAAAAAAAAAGGAACCCAGCAGGGAAGCAAACCCAGTCACTTAAAGCTGGAGCCCACTCAACAAGAGCAAGTAGAAAGAGGAGGTAAGTCACTGAATGGAGCCCTGAAAAGAGCAAGGAAGACCTACGTGACAGCTGAGAAAGTCACACTGCATTAGTGGGGTGAGCCCATTTTTTACTGAAAACAAGAAACCAAGAGTAGACTGGATGGCAGAGATACAGCTCAGCAGCATAGCCGCTGCCTGGCAAGCACAAAGTCCTGAGTTTGATTCCAAGTACAAAAAAAAAAAAAAAAAAAAAGAGTGGTCTGCAGGGACAGCCCTGCAACAGGAGGGTTAAAAATGAGAATGGTTACTTTGCATGCTGCAGGGCTGGGGCTACAAGAATTTTCCCAAGAAACCTCAGAAACCTCCACAAAAGGGTGACTTTTTCCTTCAAGTCTGAGAAACAACACCCAGGCTAAAGCACAGACCACCTCAGCCAGGGACACTGCTCCGGCTAGTGCCTGGGGGCCGGTTCCCACTGAGGGGGCCACACGTGACCCGGGGAGGCCAACCACAGCCCAAGCTGGGGAAGGGGTGTGTCCACCAGAACAAAGGCAGTTCGCTACGGAGGAGCACAGGAACGCTTGAGGGGGCGAGACACAGTGCAGGTATTTGCAGAAGAGGTGATAGCGAGAGGATGAGTGCCCCCTCAGGAAAGAGGGTAACAGTGTAGAGCCCGCAGGGGTGGCAGGGGGTTGATAGGTTGCCCACAAGGGGCAAGTGGGGTACTCGGGACACCATGGGAAGAATAAAAGCCAGAGGGTACAAGGTGACCATTGATGAAAAGGAGTGTCAATGAGGGGCCCCACAGGAGGGGGATGACAGCAAGGGGCAACTGAGAAGTGGCTGGAGTGGTGCCCATCAAGAAATAACAGTCAACCCTCCCTGTGTCCCCGCCAGCTGTCAAGAAAAAGGCTGGATGCTTATTGTGCAACACTGGTTGAAAGTCTTTGCTCTTTATATATACTCATGTTTTAAAATAATAGGGTGGAGCCAGACCAGGTGGCATATGCCTGTAAACCCAGGACTCGGAGGGACTGCAAGTTCAAGTCCTGCCTGAACAACTTGGTGAGATCCTGTCTCAAAATAATCAGGGGTGGGGGAGGGCTGAGGATATAGCTACAGTACATCAATACTAATAATGAAAATAATAGGTTGACAGTACATAAGCCCAAATTAAGTTTCAAGAACTAGAGAACTGAAATGTAGTATCTATTTATAATTTCCACAGCAACCATGCATGAACCAGAGTATGTTACTCTGTAGGACATACTGCATGTTTGCACTGATGGGCAAATCCCTGTTGGGAAATTCGGTGCAGAAATAGCCAAGGAGAGACTTCTGGGGAGGCATCCTGCCAAATACTTACTGAGGGGTTGAATCAAGTCCTTTCATGTGCTTGATAAAAGTTACAAACAAAACCTTAGAAGAGACATATGTCCAATAAGCTTTAAAAAATATAGACATATGTGACTTTTCACTAGTTGTAGATATACACAGGATGCATTCAAGTAGAAAACATCAAACAAGCATTCTAGTCCTGCTTGTTTCTCAATGATAAGCTGCAAGCCAAGTAGGCTGCATGTTAATGTGTCTGTAGTAACTGCATATTATCTGACTACTTCTTGAGTACGGCTGAAGATGACTACCTATAAACAGGTGTTCACTACAGCACTGTCTATTCAAGTAAGATCTGGAAACCACCTGAATGCTCAGGAATGGGCTGAATCAATACCAGGACATCCAAATTCTGGAATCTAAAACAGCTTCTGAAGAGATAAGTTACAGCTGGGCATGCTGATGCAGACTTATAGTCCCAGCTTAGGGGAGGCTGAAGTGGGAGGATATCTTAAAAGCGTAGGACTTTAAGACCAGCCTGGGCAACATAGTGAGACCTTGTCTCAAGAAAAGGAAGGAAAAAAAAAAAAAGAAAAAAGAAAAGAAACCTGCAGGGCATGATGGCACACACCTGTAATCTCATTACTTGGGAGAGGCTGAGGGAGGAGAATCATGAGTTTGAGGCCAACCAGCCTGAGCAATTTAGTGAGCTCAAGGGCAGCCCAAACTACATAGCAAGACCCTGTCTCAAAAACAAGCAGCTGGTCATGGTGGCACATGCCTGTGATCCCCACACTTGGGAGACCGAGGCAGGATAAGCACTGTGAGTTTCAGGCCAACCTGACTACTGAATGAGTTCAAGGTCAGCCTAAACTATATAGTGAGACCCTGCCTCAAAAAATCCAAAATCAAACCAGGCATGATAGCATATAACCTGTAATCCCAGCACTCAGGGAGGCTGCAGCAGGAGGACCAACATGAGTTCGAGGCCTGCCTGAACTGCATAGTTAAAAAAAAAAGAAAGAAAAAAAGAAAGAAACTGTCTCAAAAAAAAAAAAAAAAAAAGGAAAAGAAAAGAAAGAAAGAAAATGGGCATGGTGATGTACGTCTGTAACCCCAGCATTTTGGGAGGCGACAGATCAATCACAAGTTCAAGCCTAACCTGGGCAATTTAGCAACTTAACAAGTCTTGTCTCAAAATTCTAAAAAAGGGGGATGTCTGGAGATGTAGCTCAGTGTGAAGGCCTTGGATTCAATTCCTAGTACCAAACAGAAACAAGGAAGAAAAAAAAGAGAAGGAGAAAGAGAAAACAAAAAGTAACAAAGAAGAGTCAGGCACAGTGGCACAGGCCTGTAATCCCAGCACTTGGGAGGCAGGAGGATCACAAAGAGATACAGGCTCATCTGGGCTACACAGGGAGTTCAAGGCCAGTCTGAACTGTATAGTCAGACCCTGTCTAAGAACAAAAACGGAGACTTTTTGTATTAAAAGCATCGCCAGAGCCAGGCATGGTGGCACATGCCTGTAATCCTACCACTCAGGAGGGAAAGGCAGGAGGATCGCTGCAAGTTCAAGGTCAGCCTGGGATACACAGTGAAACTCTGTCTCAAAAAAAACCAAAAACCAGCCGGGCGTGGTGGCGCACGCCTTTAATCCCAGCACTCGGGAGGCTGAGGTAGGCGGAGCGTTGTGAGTTCGAGGCCGGCTTGGGCTACAACACGAGCGCAAGGCCAGCCTGAGCTACATAGTGCGACCCTGCCTCAAAAAACCAGGGCCGGGGGTTTGCCTCAGTGCCTTAAGCGCCTGCCCTGGCAGGTGCGAGGTTGTGAGTTCAATCCCCGGTGCCGCAAAAAAAAAAAAAAAAAAAAAAAACCAAAAAACAAAATACGCATCAACAGAAAATACAGCCAAAGAGTCCTCATGTCCAACTTGGACAGAGTCAGACAAGCCAAGTACTAGTCTTCACACTCCCATGGATCCCTATTCCAGGCTCAGGCAGTAGCAGTCTCAAGGCGACCAAGAGACCACAGGAAACTGGGGACTGAGACCAGGCCTCAGCTAAACAGTCACCTGTCTTTAGAGTGTTTTCAGAAAGTAGCAGCTCAAACCAGGCGTGGTAGCACATGCCTATAATCCCAGCACTCAAAAGGATAAGCCAGGAGGATCACCAAGAGTTCAAGGGTAGCCTGAACTACATAAAGAGACCTTGTTTCAAAGCAAAACAAAACACACACACAGCCAGGCATGGTGGTGCACACCTTTAATCCCAGCACTCGGGAGGCTGAGGTAGGTAGAGTGTTGTGAGTTCGAGGCCAGCTTGGGCTACAACGCAAACTCAAGGCCAGCCTGAGCTACATAGTGCGACCCTACCTCAAAAAACTAGGGCCGGGAGTTTGGCTACGTGGCTTACGTGCAGGTGCAAGGCTGTGAGTTCGACCCCCAGTGCCGGAAAAAAAAAAAAAAAAAAAACCACAAGAAAGCAACTGGTCAAAAAGCAATTCAATAACAGAGTTCTAACAGAATGCCATCTTAATCAAAATGGAACTGGCTGCTAT
>RJWM01003215.1:0-15670 GCA_004363535.1 Dasyprocta punctata | reverse complement strand
AGATTTTTTTTTTTTTTTTTTGCGTGTTAGAATTTTTAAGATGATTGCCATCCATCAAAAGTTTAGTCCCTGGTCTAAGCTTTTTTTTTTTTAATAACAGAAAACAGACTGTACACTAGGTTTTCATGTGTAGCACGATGACAAATGTCTTCAAAAGGGAGGGTACTGAAGCCAACTATAGTGGCAAACACTTGTACAGCTACTCAGGAAGCTGAGACAGAAGCAACTGCAAATTCAAGGCCAGTCTCGGCAACTTAGTTGCCTTAAAATGAAAAATAAAATAGGCTGGTATCTATCTCAGTGGTTTAACTGCCAGTGTGGTTAAAGAAAAAAAAAAAAAAAGGAAGGTACTTGAAAATCAGATCCCTTCTAAGAGTGCCTACCACCTCACTTTCCCCTTCCCAAACAGCCCACATAAAGAAGATAAAACCTCCTGATAACAAGTACCACCATTCTGTGAATACAGTCTGACTTGGATTTTCCCTGTGTTTATACTTCAAAATAAAGACATCTGTTGATAACACCTTCGGGAAATTTGTTAAAAAAAATTTTTTTTGATTTCTTAAACTTTGAGTTATGTAAATGACAGTCTGCAAATAAAATAACTTTCCTATCAATTTGCTTAAAAATTAAAATACATAAACAGAAAGAAAGGAACCACTAAGGACCATTTCTACAGTGTGAGCACACACTCTGACCATTGCAAAGTGGTCCTAAACCTGTGAGCTGAATCTCCTAAGGGGTGGTTCTAAGGAAGGAAATTTGAAGAACTGGGTAGAAATCAAGATGGGAATTGAAGGCACAGTCACCTTTAACAATACAAGAGTTATCCCTAAAACACACATAACCCTCCCAAACTGGCCTATGCTGGGTATGGTGGCACATGTCACTAATCCTAGCACTCAGGAGGCTGAGGCAGGAGGATCCCTGCAAGTTAGTGGCCAGCCCAGCATACATACAGTAGTAAGTGCAAGGCCAACCTAACTACATAGTGAGACCTGGTCTCAAAAAACTAAAAACAAGCAGGGCATGGTGATGCATGCCTATATTCCCAGCACGTGGGAGGCTGAGGCAGGAGGATCCCTAGAGTTCAGGGTCAGCCTGAACTAAGAAGTGAGACCCTGTCTCAAAAAACCCCCACCCCTCAAAAAAACCCAAAACCCAAATTGGCCTAAAAACTGGTAACTGATCACCCATCACTAGAGAAGGAACTGTAAATACATTCCCTCCAGAGATGCCACCTGAGCCACTGACACTGAGGTTCAAAACTGCATCCAGTGAGAGGCGCTCTCTGGTGGCCCACAGGAGCCCCACTTACTCGTCACCGTCGGGGCACAGGCCGGTGGCCTCGTCGTACTTGGAGCAGTACACGTCGGGGCTGTAGTTGAAGGTGCCATCGCGCCTGCGGAGCGGTCTGCGGCGGCGCTGGTTTAGGAAATGCCAATGGAAACAGGTAAATGGCCTGTGCTGGCTGCACTTGTGCTGCACAAACAGGGGGCACTGCTCTGTCCTAAACTCCTTTAGATACCTAAAACGACAAACAGCGTTGCGGGTCGCCTCCGCCGTCGGGCGGCCCCGAGACTTGTGGGCTGGGCAGGGTCCCGAGGCGTGACACCCCCCTCTTGGAGCCCGGATAACCCGAGACGGCCATACCCAGCCCCACCCGGGCTCCTTCCCCGGAAGCCACACACGATCTCCTACCCCAGGCGCGACCTCCCAAACCCCAGACACGATCCCCCTACCCAGGAAGCGACCTTTCAAACACCAGACACAAATCGCCGACCCCAGGGGCGATCTCCCAGACCTCAGACACCATCTCCTTAATCCGGCCCGACTTTCCAGCCCCCAGACGCGCGGTTTTCTGACCACAGATGCAGCCCTCCATCCAGACACAACGCCCCCCACTCAAAGCCCAGATGATTCCAGAGGCTGAATCCGCCGGGGCGCGTTCCCCAGATCCTAGGCACTGTTCCTCGCCCCAGGCGCGACCTTTCCCGACTCCAGGCGCGGTTCCTCAACCCCAAGTGCGAACCCCCTCCCATTCCAGATGGGCCCCGGGCGCAACCCTCATTCCCACTGCGGAGGCGACCTCCAACCCCTGGCGCGGTCCCACGATCCACAATCACAAGCGCCGACCCCGAGCCGGCGCGGCCTCCGGCCCCCAGCCCTGGAAGCACCCCAGACGCTGGGCGCCGCCTCCAGACTTAAGGCGGCGGCCGCCTGAGTTGCAGGGTCGCACGCCTATCCCAAAACCAGGTGCTGCCCGTACCCCAAACCCTGGGCCCGCTTGCCGATCCCAGCCAGAGGCGCTCGGACTCGTTCCCTCAGGCGCGCGCCCAGCCCCCGACCTCGGGTCCACCTCGCGAGCCTGGCACGGCAGCTGGCGTCTCGACGACGTGGCCCACCGAGGCCGAGACCAGGACCCGGGCTGGACGGCTGGGGGCGAGGGCGGGAGGGGCGCACCTTTTGCCATGACACCCTAGCCCCGGGTCGGGCGCGCGCAGGCCGCTCCCCCGCTACTAGGCGGCGCGGGCGGCGGGCGGGCACTGACCTGTAGTGGGTCGGCTTCTCGGTCTGCGGGGGGGACCCGCTTAGCGCCGCCGCTGCCGCCGCTTTCGAAACCGACGGCATTTTCAGTCAAAACAATGCAGCGCGCATGCGCAACGCCGGCGGCCCCCCGCCTCCGGATCCCCCCCCTTTGAGCCCCCCGCGCCCCCCACCGTGCCGGCCACGCCCCGCTCTGCCACGCCCCCGCCCCTCGCGCCGCAGCCAGACGCCTGGACATTAGAGCGCGCGCAGCGCGCACCCGGTGCAGGCTCCGGCGTGCACACTAGTCGGTGCTCAGCTCGGGGATGGGCGCAGGCGAGACTACTCCCTGACACCCTTGCTTCTAGCACGAAAAAGCCTAAAACTAGATGGTAGCGATGCCCACTTAAATACTTTTTAATTTGCGTTTTATGTGGATAAATTCTATCTCAACAGAGACGCTTTTTAAAAACGGAGCAGAGGGCAGGGATGCACAGGAGGCCAACTCAGGCCGGGAGGTGTCCAGGAGACAGAACCCAGGGCTACAGTGCATTAATTTGTAAATATGTAGCATGAGACATCTTAGATGCAAAATCAATGCAACATCCACAGAGTTGACAGGTGTTTTGAGCGTTTCCTCTGCTGAGCTCCAATTTGTAATGCCTGCCAGAGATGTCTTGAAAAAAGTAAGGGGAGATGGCAAGGTCCTGACTTCCACTGAAAATAATTTGTTCCTTTACTGGGAACACCGACCTGAAGAATATCAGATTCAATGATTTATGTTCAAAGATCATTTGATCCAAGCATGTGTTGTTTCAAATAATATAGTAAAGATTACCACTTGCTGGTAGGATGAGTATGTTCACATTTTCTCAATGAACTATTACCTCTACAAACATTACATTTAAATTGTGAAATTAAAATGATTTTTTTTTTTTTTTTTTTGTACCAGGGATGGAACTCCCAACCTTGCACCTAGTGCTTAAGCCACTGAGCTAAATCCCCAGCCCTATTTTTTTAAAACAGGGTCTCACTATTCAGTTCAGGCTGGCCTTCAACTCACTTTGTAGCCCAGGCTGATCTCGAACTCAACGATCCTCCTTCCTCAGCCTCCTGAGTGCTGGAAATTAAAATGACTTTTTAAAAAATCAAGAACATGGTGTTTTCAAAATAAATTAAGCAGTAAAATGAAACACAGAAGGACCAGTCCATGAGTTCTTCACAGTAAGAGTATCTCACAAAGACTGGTCTAGGTGCAGGGAATGAAAAAGTCTAGTATAGAGGAGCATGGTGGTACACACCTGTAATTCCAGCTACTGAAGAGAAGCACAACCCAACCAAGGCAATTTAGCCAGATCAGGTCTCAACAGTGGGCGTGGAGTAGGATGGTGGTGATGTAGTTCAGTGGTATAGTCCTGGGTTCAATCCACAAGTGTGTGTGTAGGGGTGGGGGGAATCTAGTATACTCCAAGCCCTGGAGCTTGGAGAGAAACAGAACGAAGAAGAATCACTTGAATCTGCCATAGTAGAGCTGGCTAGAAAGCCTCACAACTCAAACAAGGAAGCCAAGGGCTAAGCATAAAATAATTTAGGAATTTTTGCTGTTGAGAAGCCACCTCAATTTTCTTCTTGCCTGAAACATTTTCCTTAAGACAGCAAAGTGTGATAGGCTGAAAAGACTGCAA
Organism: Dasyprocta punctata; assembly: GCA_004363535.1. Taxonomy (NCBI): domain Eukaryota; kingdom Metazoa; phylum Chordata; class Mammalia; order Rodentia; family Dasyproctidae; genus Dasyprocta; species Dasyprocta punctata. The sequence goes on along the minus strand of RJWM01003215.1, from coordinate 11,459 downwards.
ATGTAGTGTTTCATACTGTCAAACAAAATTCTTCAAAGGCTGGGGTAGTATCAGCTCAGATCAGGTTTTCCACTGAGTATATTAGTTCAACTGTTTGGAGCAAAAAATAATCCTAGCACTTGGAAAGCTGACACAGGAGGATCACTGACTTCAAGACCAACCCAAACTAGCTGGGCGTGGTGACGCACACACGCCTTTAATTCCAGCATTTGGGAGGCTGAGGCAAGAGGATCACTGAGTTCAAGACCAGCCTGGGCTACAAAGTGAGTTCAAGGCCAGCCTGAACTGTATAGTGAGACCCTGTCTCAAAAAACAGGGATTTAGCTCAGTGGTGTAAGTGCCTGCCTGGCAGGCGTGAGGTTGTGAGTTTGATCCCTGGTATCAAAAAAAACAAAAAACACCAGCCCAAACTACATAGCAAGACCCTGTCTCAAAAAACAAACAAAAGAGCACCCAGTTAATCTCCACTTACTTGAAAGAAATTTTAACTTTTCACAATTTCTTCTTCCTTTCCTCCATGGCATCACTGCAACTCCTTATGTTCTACTGTGTTTGCCATGGTCCTCTACCATGCTTAAGACTTACTGGGAGTTTATATGAAGTCAAGCACCCTGGCAAAAACACAAGCAACAGCTCAGTAAGGGAAATAAGTACTCTACAAAGATAGAGAAAATACTTAACTGTTCACATATCAACCTGCTCTGCTGTAAAATCAGGTAAAAACTCCACATATGGGATAGGTCTGCCCACTGTCCCCACCTGGCCAAGTGTCCTTTTGCTTTTGACATAAACTATCCACATCACTACCATGAAGTCACCAGCCAAGCCTTTGAGTGACTGCCACGTTACAGTGTTTGCCTATCTTGCACAAGGCCCTGGATTCAACATACGGCATCACAAAAATATTTTTTTTTAAAAAAAAAAACCCTATGTTCTTGAAAAATAGTATTTATGCACGAAAACAATTTGGAAAGATAAATGACATGGTGTTCACAGTGGTTACCTCTAGATGGTAAGATTATTGGTGTTTCTAATCCTCTTACTGTCTTAACTTTTCCAGAAAACAAATAGGCATGTTGCTTCTGTTATAAGAAAACTGCTTTTAGTGCTAAGGGTTCAGTGGTAGAGTGCTTACTTGGCATGCACAAGTCTCTGGGTCCAATCCCCAGCACCACAAAAAACAAAAAACAACAAAAAAAGGAGAAAATTACTTGCAATTAACAGTTCTCTCCAGTTCTAACTAGACACACACACACATTTGTGTGTGTGTGTGTGTGCGCGTGCACATGTGCATGAGCCAGTGAGAGTAAAAGTTTGGGTTTGAATAACTGTTATTCAAACAAAATGGTTCACAACCATATCAGGCCAAAAAGAAAACATCTTAGTTTTTTGTTTCCACTGGGACCATGTGATAGAGCTAAAGTTATGCCAATCTTTCAGAAATTCAGTTTCACCATCTTTGAACTTGCCTGGTTTTCCTCCTGTGGGGCAGTGTGGCTAGTGGCTTGCACTCAGCCAGCCGGTGGGTCTTGATCTTCATAGGTGAACCCCTTTTCAGCCTTCGCAGTGCAGCCAAGTGCTTGTTACACTGCTGTGATCCATTACCTCCTAAAGATACATCCTGACTTATCCCCACACTCAGGGAAGAATCCTGTATCTTAAGGAATGTCACAAAAATCTTTAAGAGTTCAGAAAAATGATCATACAGCACAAATGAAAAACATACATCACTGATGTCTGTATCCACCCTACCTGTCTCATAACTTCAAGCACTTTGTGTGGAGAGGCTCTTATGAGAGGGTAGTGAGTAGCCAAAAACCTTTTGTTCAAACATCTGCATTAGAGAAATCCCTCATTACCTTCAGCACCACAAACACATTAAAGTAACTTCCACTAGAGGCTTAAGTAAATAAAGGTCTCCTTTCATGTATTTTGCATTTAATTCAGAATTAAGGAATATTTTTTCACTAATAGTTGGGAAAAGATATCACTCAGAGTAACCCAAAATGGTGGTGTCGGCGGGTGCTGGGGATTCAACCCAAGGACCGACCCTAACTGTTTTTTGCAGTGTCTCACTGAAGCTGCCTAGACTGGTGGCCTCAAATTTGCCATCCCTCCCGTCTCTACTTCCAGAGTAGCTGGGATTACAGGTGTGCACCATCACACTTCACTCCTGGGTCCAAACTAATGCCCTGAAAAGAAATACTTATCAGTATATTCTATTCAGCAAGTTGCTGCCTTTCTAAGGCTTTGCAGAAAGCTGAAAAAGTTCCTTATTTCTAGTACCATTTTGATGGTGTATTCCACAATTTATATTTAAGTTTCTTATATTCCCATTTGGAAGGCAGGAGAGAGAGGAAAACAGAAATTGAGGTTGCTGGTCAACTAACACACTTTTTTTCTTTTTGAGACAGGGTCTTACTATGCAGTTCAGGCTGGCCTCAAACTCACAATGATTCTTCTGCCTCAGCCTCCTGAGTGCTGGGATTACAGGTATAAAAAAAAATTTTTTTTAAACAAAATGCAAAAGAAAAAAATCACTGTGGTTCAACCTTATAAAAATGTATTTTCAGTTAATATGCAAAACTACCATCAATTGTTATTTATACGCAACACAGTACATTATAAAGTTTAACACTTTTGCCAATTATTCTGTCTTGAAAACTAACATCAACTGTTACTTATACCCAACACGGTACATTATAAAGTTTAATTCTTCTGCCAGTTATTGCCTTGGCAAGCAAATGATCTGCAAATTAACACTGGATTACAAGTGTCACCAGAACTGGTTTGGAAACATGATTAGGCTGTACAAAGATATCACAAACTCAACAACATCCAGTGCAACCAGAACCTATTCTATGGCTCTGGAAAGTCTTTTGGACACTGGTGTCAGGCAAGGAGATTACCAGCGGCTGCCTTTCTGCTCTGCCTTCAGGCATGTCAGTGCCAAGAGCACCAACTAAGTCCTTTCGGACAGAAGTTACACGCATAACTAGGACAAAAACTGTCAAATGCAACGTCAAATAACTTCGAAAGGCGACTGGTTGTTTCCTTCCTGCTAGCCCCAGTAGGCCCCCTGTTAAGTTCTCGCTCCGAAGGTAGCAGGTGTTCCAGGCTCCTCAGGACCGATCACTGGGCTCCGGCACTTCTCCCAAAACTTGTCTCAACCACTGGTCGGCTTCGTTCTCCTCTCTGAGGTAGCACCAGATGATCAGAGCCATAAGAGAAAAGCTGAGGGGCAGCACTTTCCACCAAGGCCGCCGCTGCCCCTTTCCAAGGGAATCCTCCACTGTCCAGCGAGACGGGTTGGCTTTGCTGGAGGAAAACTGAATGGGATAGTTGGGGTCTTCCTCCTGCTCGGCTGGAGGCTGGCCGCGAGCCGGGCTACTAGGCGGCAGATGTAGGTGTCGCGAAGCCCAGCCCACAAACCTCAACGCCCGGGCAGCCCTAGAAGAGGAAAAGAAGTAAGCGCTTCTCCCGCCTGCTTTTTCCCACCCCCTTTTTCCCGCCCGCTGTCTCCCACCCTCAGCCTGCCTAGACCTCACGTGGCTCACCCAACCACGGGAGGGCACAAGACGAGGTACATCTTGACCTCAGCTCTGCGTTTGGCGTGCTGAAGCACGTCACTTCCGTCGCACAGAACCGGAAGCTGGACGCCACACTAGCGCCCCGCTCACGACTACAAAACGTGAACCCAGTCTCGCAAACGGAAATTACATAATGCTTCTGAACGCGCTTCCGTCTCATGACCCGCCCTAGCGCCCACAAGAGCATGCCGGGAAATGTAGTTGTCCATCCTATCCCGGAGAAGCGAACCGCGCGCCCAGCTGCCACAGGTAAGGGCGTGGCTGCGGTGCTCTGACGCGATCGACGGGGAGTGGCTCGCACCAGCGTAAGGGCCTCCGGGGTGAAAGCCTGACGCTCGCCCTCCCGTGTGTTTAGGAGTGGATGCCCTTCTGTGTCGTCTTCCCAGGACCATCAGACTCTGTGGTATCTCCTCTGGGTCCCCAAGGAGCGTGACATTTCCATTTGATGGGGTCTCGGTCTCCGCACGTGGCCTCCTGCCACCAGTGTCTTAGTAATAGCAGCTTCCCCGAAGCCTGGGCCAGGCTTCTCTGAGCCTTGAAACCGTCCCTTCTGGGCCAAAACCGCTGCACACTAAAAGGACTCCTCGCCTACCTGCGCTGTTTGAGGTCCCTAGAAGCCACATGTGGCCTTGGGGCGCACAGGCAGGCACTGTCCACAGACTGCTTGGGCAGTCCAGATATGTGACAGCCTCTGGGAGGTGCACCACGGAGGTTCATGTGCCTGGTGGTTCTATTATGAACTCCGGGAGCTGTGATTTGGCAACATTTCATTTTTAGCGTCAGCCATACTGAGTATGATCTTACTGTCGTGGCCGCCTATCGGCAGTGAAATAGATTAGAAAACATTTAATGGTTGAATTCTAGTTAAATCCCTTAACGAAGGAATTCCAGTTAAAGGCATCAGACTTTCAGTAGGTAATCATAAAGCAGCAACAGACCTTTTGATATAGGGCCCATTCCTTCCTCCCAGAGTCCTGACCCATCATCTTTTTTTGTTTGTTTGTTTGGTACCGGGGATTGAACTCATGACCTTGCACTTGCCAGGCAGGTGCTTATGCCACTGAGCTAAATCTCTGGTCCCCCATCTTCTTTAAAAGATAGGTATAACCGGGTAGGGTGGTGCACACCTGTAATCCCAGCACTTGGGAGCTGAGGCAGGAGGATCACCATGAGTTTAAGGCCAGTTTGAACTACATAGTGAGACCCTATCTCAAAACAAAACAGGTATAGACCTCCTTATCACCTTATTTAAAGCTAAAGGCCTAAGGAAATCATCTTGTCAAAATTGTAACTGTAAACCATTTAATACTGTACCTCAGTACAGATGTTCCCTGAAGATCTGTAAGGTGCTAAATGATCCAGGAAAAGGCATTCTTTAAATAATCACATTTGCTACCTAGACCCTTTTTTTTTTTTTTAAACATCCTCAAACCCTCATGAAAATTCTAGTCTGTCACCCTCATCACACAATTCATCTCTTGAAAAACCGAAATTCCACCCTATCTCCTTTGGTAGCATATCTTTTTTTTTTTTTAAGAGGATAAAACCAAGGAAAATAAAACAGAATAAAGCCAATCGAAATAAACCAGTATAAGTGGTACAGAACTTCAAAACCTTACGAAATGAACAATAGTTTTCTTTTTCTTTTTTTTTTCCCCCCTAAATGAGTAACAGTAGTTTTCATAATGCCTTTTGTTGTCTTCAAAATAGCTGCAGATACCTTCGGACATAGTAAAAATTGAACAGAGTAGAACAGAATAGAAACAATAAAAACAAAACAATGAACACAGTAAAGGACTTCAAAACAAGCCAACAGTAAATCCAAAATGGCTACCATAACAAATCTCTCTGTCTTTTAAATAGCTGCTCATCAAAGAATCAACAAATGGAATCTCATCCTACTGAAAAGCTTTTGCACAGCAAGAGAAACCACCAACAAGCCGGGTGTGGTGGCGCACGCCTTTAATCCCAGCACTGGGAAAGCTGAGGTAGGAGGAGCGTTGTGAGTTCAAGGCCGGCTTGGGATACAACGCGAGTGCAAGGCTCGCCTGAACTACATAGTGCGACTCTGTCTCAAAAAACCAGGGCCGGGAGTTTGGCTCAGTGGCTTAAGCACCTGTCTGGCAGGCATGAGGTTGTGAGTTTGATCCCCAGTGCCACAAAAAGAGAGAGAGGAAGGGGGGGGGAGAAACCACCAGCAGAGTGAAGAGACAACCCACAGTGTGGGAGAAAATGTTTGCCAGCTGTCCTTCAGTTAAAGGATTACTATTAAGAATGTATAAAGAAGTAAAAAAAAAAAAAATCAGTCCTCCCAGATTTAAAGACCCAATCCAAAAATGGTTATCTGAGATGAATGCACACTTTTCAGATGAAAAAGTATGAACAGCAAATAAATATGTGAAAAAATGTTCAACAGCACTGGTCATTTGAGAGATGCAAATAAGTTCTGTATATCTCACTCATCTGTATGTCAAATTCTTTTTCCCTGCTTGGGAGTTTTTGTGCCATTGCTTCTGTGAATAGATTTTTTATGTCATTTGTGCTATCTCCTACTTTTTCATTGACTCTGATCAATCTTATGTTAGTCTTATTTACATAATCTAGCATCTGTTGGAGTGATTCTTTTGTGGTTCCTTGCTATTTAAGAAGTCTTTCTTTTCATTATCACTAACCACAATTCTGTCTTCTAGACCTGATATTCTGTCCTCATATTAGGGCATCCTGTTCTATATACTTTCAATGGAAGTTTTAATCTCCTGGGTATCTGTTTGAATCTGTTTCATGGATTCTATTTCTTTCATTTAGTGGGTATTCATGATTTCCATCATTTTCCTAAACTTTACTATTTTTTTAAATGTGTATCTGCTTTGGAGTCACTATGTTTTTCATTATGGTCACCATTGTAGTGTCTTTTTTTTCTTTTCTTTTCTTTTTTTTTTTTTTTGAGTCAGGGTCTCATTATATAGTTCAGGCTGTCCTTGAACACATGGCAATCCTCCTGTCTCAGCCTCCTGAGTGCTGGGATTATAGGCATGTACCACAATGTGAAACATATCATTTCTTATATCCAGAGTCTCAAATAGGAATTCAGCCCATTCTAATTGCAAGATTTGTTGGAGGCCAGAAAACATTGACTTTTGTCCTTTCTGCTCAGTGTTTGGAGAGGATGGTTTCTTTCTCCTCGAGTTGGACCCCAGTTACCCAATTCTGCCCTGATGTTTCTTAGGGTCTCCTTCCTGGGCCCAGGTCAATGGACCTGACATCCTTGAGGTGACTGTTACATTTAGCCATCCAGTGCTGCATGTGTGGTCAGGTGGTCCTGAAATGCCCCTTTCCAGGAGACATAATATGCTCTAGGGACACACAAAATCAGATCACAGGCTGAGTGTGGAGTACATACCTGTAATCCCAGCATGCTGGGAGGATGGGGCAGGATGGCAAGTTGGAACCCAAGCTGGGCAACTTAGTGACTTAGTGAGATCCTGAAAAAAAAAACAAAAATGAAAAAGGACTGAGGATATAGTTTAATGGATTTAATTCCTAGTATCAAAAAAACAAAACAGAACAAAAAACCAAAACCTACCTGTGACCTGAAGTCTACTGTCTCACATACTCACTTGTTGGTGAGGAAAGCCCCAGACTCATCATGGTCCTCACCCCCAGGCACTTTCAGGGCACTAGGCAGAAGTAGCATGGGCTGGAGGTGTTTGGAGCTCAGGATACCTTGGAGTCTGGAAGCGCAGGCCTGGAGGACATTCACAGCTGCTGTGTCAACAAAGGCACCTGTTTTCCCAGGTCCCCAGGCCCCACCCTACGTGTTCTACCTTATAACACATCATTGGCACACCAACCTCCCCTGCAGGGACCTGGGACCCTGTTGTGCCTAGGAGGAGGGGGCTCAAGTGTGGGTGGTGCACATTCTAGATGGCTTTCCTAGCGATGGTTGAGGCCCTGTGACTAAGATGGGACTATAGTAGGGTTTTCTGGGACAGCTAGGACAGCTGCCTGGTTGGGATGCTTTAGGGAAGCACAGCACAAGTTGCCCAGGAAAGCCATGTGGGTCCAGAGACAGCAGGTTGGGTAAGGGGTTGAGCTTTACTCTGGGGCAGTTCAGTGTGCCCATCTCAGTCTCCATTAATGTCCTAGATCAAGGACAGAAACAGACACGTCAGGAAGTGATTTGATCCCTCAAGCCTCAACTTCCTCAGCTCAGTTGTGCTTGGTTTTGGCAGGCCCAGGAAAGTGGTACCACTGCCCCATCATGGCATTGCCTGGCTTCTGACAACAGCCAGACAGGTCCCGTTTCCTTGGGCCCCTCAGCCCAAGACTGTGCCAAGTTCTGTTGTTCTTCCTGACATTCTCCCACTGAAGTGCCCCACTCCTGTGTCTGTTCTCAGGGGTCTTGCTGAGAAGCTCTGTGCTGAGCCAGCCATGTCATCTCGCTGCCTAACCCTGGGATATACACAGACACCTCAGCCTTCATTGTCTCAAAGCACACAGAGAAGTTTCACGGGAGGCCTAATGTCCCACTAATGGGAGTTGGAGTCTACAACCCTGTGTGCTTCATAGTAGGGTAATTTATTGTAAGGCCACTTGAGAGGTAACATATTGGAGCTATTGATTTTCCTGGGAAGATCAATATAGGGTGCCTGAGGACAGACAGGGCTGCACCTCTGGAAGGATAGAGCCTTCTCCCAGGGTCTGAGGCCTGAAGATAGGATGTGGGCTGATGTGGGCAGAAGACAGACAGCTGTGCTGGGTCAATCACTGCCCACAGACAGTGGGACATATGCTTGGGCCCTAGCTCCCTAAATGGCCAAGATGGATAGTTGGCAGGGGGGACACCCACCCAACACCACTAGACATAAACAGGCAATGATTCTGAGAAAGTGACAGCAACCTCTCAGGCTTTTTTCTCTAGCCCAACCTCACCAGAAATAAAAACCAGAGCTCACCTGCCTGTCTGACACCTAGTCTATCTTGAATGGGGTGGAAAACTCAGAAGGGGAAAGAAAGGGATGATTCATTGGCCTCCCTAGGGGGTCTTCAGGTCTGTTCCTTAAGATATTCTTAGGCCTGGTCCCTATCATCACCACTCAGTGCCCCCCCATAAGACCCCCTCATGACTTGGACTGGTGCAGGTTCCCGCCTCAGGCCGCCCCTATTCCCAAGTCTGCAATGCGAGCACCACAGGCCCTACCCAACCTTGTCTTCCACATCTGGTCTGCTTTCTTTCCACACTAGAATTTTCCATCCCAGGTTGTGATTTTGTTCCTTGGCCTCTTGTCAGGCAGAGAAAATCATCAGGATTACTCCAGGACGAGGACAAGAGTCTGGTGGTCAGTAGATGGCCTCCTTCAGCTGGCACTAATGGGCACCTCTGTCCTTGGTCACTGCAAGATTCCTGCATCCTGTCATGTCCCAGCCCCACTGTCCAGATGTCTGAGCCAGAGGACAGGAGAAAGAAAGTGTACAGGTGTGGGGTTTTAAAGATCAGACTCTCATGGTGGAAGCTCATAGCCCCAGGGAAATGACTGTCTCCTGCCCTTGCCTCACAGGAGCAGCATTGACTGCCTCACACACTGTCTCTCCAACTCTTCACGTTAGCGGGACAAGTGGAGGCTCAGATGTTCAAGGTCTCGCCTTGGATGTGGGCTCAGGTGCTTTCCATGGCTGAGGAAAAGGTCCTAATTTCATAGTCAGCCACTCAGTCCCCCTGAGTCTCCTGCTGTGGTTTTCCTGTGCTGAAACTAAGGGCCACACCTGAGTGACTTAAATGATATTTCGTGCTCTAGAAGTTAGGGGGTCCCAAGCAGATTTCACTGGCCTGAAATTGAGGTGTAAGTAGGTCACACTTGAGACTGGAGTGGAGATATCTGTTTCCTTATGTTTTCCAGCTCCTGGAAGCTCCTTCTACCTTCAGCAGTTTCTAGTCTAGTCTTCTAATCTTTCTCTGACTCTGACCTCCTGCCTTGTCTTGGAAGAATCCTGGCCACCTTGGAAGAACTTTGGCCACCTGGAAAGCCCAGAGCTCCGAACTCCATGGCATCATCTGGAGTATTTTCGGATTCTTCCCTCTGTAGGAACACACTGCCTTCTTGTAGCTGGCCTCCACACTGAGTCCCCAAAGCCCCTTCTCTGGTCACTTAGGCAGGATCTCCTTGAGGGCATGGCTGTGCTTCATTTCCCCACCTGCAATGCCCAGCCCAGGGTCACACAGACCAGGGCTGAATGGAGTAAGCTGGTGTCTGTGGGTGCCCACAGCATGTCATGTCCTTCCTGTCTCTTGTCCTGGTCAGGTTGGGGCCCTGTGGCCATGGTCCACATTCCCTGCTGGGTCCTCCACCTGATTCCTGAGGCACCTACCTGACTCTTTCCTTGCCTGGTCAGCAGATGGAGGCAGGCAGCATGCAGACCCAGGCCCATGGCCAGAGTGGCCCTGGACTTCTTTCTAGCCCCTTCCCTGAGCTGTTCTTCCTTCCTATGTCCAGTAGCAGAGGGCACTATGACTTTGGCCAAGAGAAGGTGTAGCCCCTGCCCCTCTTGGGTCCAACTCTAGGGTCCTGGGCAGATCAAGATAGGAGCACCCATAGGGCCAAGTTTGAAGCTCTTTAAACTGGCAGGAGAGTAGAGTAGCACATGGCTAGAGGGGATACAGTGCTCCATCAGCCTAGGTAGCCACCAAGAATATCAACTCTAGGCCCCTACAGGTCTAAGCTAACAGTTGGGCAGTGCTGGGCCAGAGGGGACATCACTGAAGTTGAAGCAGAGCTACTCCATAGCCAGTACTGCACAAGTGTCTTTAGATGCTAGAGCCTTGGACTCAGTCAAGCCTGAGGTCAGTCTGCGGGAACAGAGGTCCCCAGGCAGACAGGTCAGAACTGAGCGTGGCCAGATGGATCTCATCCCAGGACAATGACTCAACTAGGACACAGACTCACCTGGAACATGGCCTCACTGGGGCACAGACTGGGATTCCTGCCTGGGAAGAGGCAGTAACAAGGCCTAACTGATGGACTGGGATAATGGTGTCACCTTCCCCCTGCCTTGTATCCTTGCCCAGGGACCTAAAGATGATCTGTCCTTGCCACCCTTCCCTAGGATCCAATACCAAGCATATAACTTCATACTGAGATGTGGGCAACCTGTCAGACTTGGCATTTGGAGGTCTTCATCCTTGGGGCCAGAGTGCAGACTGTAGCTCCCAAGCACAAAGTAGCTATAGGGTCACTGAAATCTCCTGCCTTCCTGATGCCAGAAAATAACTGCAGTCATCAGCAAGGGCCAGACCCCAGTCCACTGGAATGTCATGGGATAGGAGGAGGCTCTCTCCCACCTGAAGGGGGTGGGACTAGAGACAAGGGGCAAGGACCTATGTAGGGGTGGTGTGGTGTCTACAACCCTTTCAGCCTCCTGGACAGGTGAAGATGCAGGAGCTGGAGATTTAGGACAGCAAGTGTAACATAGCTGTTGGGCACAAGTTAGGCTGGGAAGGAACTGTTGTCCTATCCTTGGAATGAACCCCAATAGCAATGGGAGTCACAGCACGCAGTGTCTGAGTCTAAATCCTCCTGGCCAATGGCAGTGGGTTGCTGCAGGGAGCAAAGTGCCCTGTGGAGCCACATGTGATAATGGGATAGGAACCATGACCCACATGGAAGGTAGCTGGACTGGAAATACTGTCTACTTGGAAACTGCTAAATGTGACCTTTTTTGGAAAGAGGGTCTTTGCAGATGTTTTCAGTTAAGCTAATGTCATGGTGAGTTAGTGTGGGTCCTAAAGCCAATAATGGGTATTCTTAGAAGAGAGGAGACACACACACACATGAACAGGCTATGTAAAGATGAGGGAAGATTTGTGGACTGCAG
>RJWM01003214.1:87856-116356 GCA_004363535.1 Dasyprocta punctata | reverse complement strand
ACACCTCTGTCTAGTGTCAGTAATTTGAAAGATAACATAGAATTCTTAAGTACTTTTTAAAGGGCAATCCATAGGCAGATTTGCTTAATTGAAACTCATGGAACATCTTTCTTAATCCTAATAGTAGAGATTATATTATTAATATGATCTTGTTCAAGAGGTCAAAATATGTAGTAAAAATTATGAAAACTTTTCATTTGCTATGTTCACTAAAAATTGCTTTTAAATAAAATGGCACAATACAACATCACAGTACATATTTTTCAAACACTCTGTTGTATTTTTCAATAATGATTCCTACTAAAAGAATTGTATCCAAAATTAAAAATTCTGTACATGCATTAGTATATAACTATAATTTGAGATTTTTCAGATGACGTAAGTATTTAAGGGTTTTTTCCTAGTATTTCTTCTTTTTGTGAATTATCCAGTTGACAGGTGTGAAGTAACATCTCATTGTGGTTTTAATTTGCACTTCTCAATATCTGTATACTGTAGATGATTCGTAATGTTTCTTTTAAGAAATATCTGTCCAGGTCTTTGTCTTTTATAAAATTTGTTTTTTTAATTTTTGTTATTGATATATTATAGATTGTTGTATATTTTGGATATTAGACTCTTATCAGATGTATGGTTTACAAATATTTTCTACCAATGCATGGACTGTTTCCTTACTGTGTTAACAGTTTTTTCTCTGTGCAGAAACTTTTGTTTGATGCAATCTTAATTGTCTATTTTTGCTTTTATTGCCTATGCTTTTGGAGTTCTATCTAAGAAATAATTTCTCAGATAAGTGTTATGGAGTTTTTTTCCCAATTTATTGTTTTTTTCTAGTGATTTTACAGTTTTAGTTCTTATGTTGAATTTTTTTATCCATTTTCACTGTTTTAATATGGTTGAGATAAGTGTCAAATTTCATTTTTGTACATGTGGATATTCAATTTTATCAATGCAAGTTATTTAAAACACTGAACTTGCCTCATTGTGAGGTTTTGATACCTCTGTCAAAAATTAACTACAAAATCCAAATTGTGAAGATTGACCTAAAGAAATTTAAATTCTTGTATGAAAGAAAAATCTGCATTTTCAAGCTTACTTCAGCAATGTTCAAAATAACCAAGATATACAGTTGAACTAAAAGTGCATTAATGGATGAATGGATAAATAAAATGCCATATATATTACATATGACATAATTAATGCCATATATATTATATATAATGAAAATAAATATTTACATTTAGAATTTGTGATAGCATTTTATTTCATTTTAAGGAAATAATTATTTGTATTTATTCTAATGGAGTACAATGTGCAATTCTGATTTATATATATATCCAAAAAATTAAATAAAATGTATATGTAAAACTTCAGAGTTATACTATACAATTTTTAAAGAGAAGAAAATTCTGAACTTCATGACAACATCAATGACTGGAGAGAATTATAAGTGAAATAAGCCAAGCACTAAGAAAAACAAGTGCTGTATGATTTCACTTCAATGTGGAATTTAAAGAAAACCAATGTCACAGAAATTGAGAGTAGAGAGACGATTGCCAGAGAAAAGTGGAAGAATTATGGAGAAGACAAGATACTGAGCAAAAATACAAAGTTTTGGTAATAAAGGAAGAATATGTTTTATGATCTATCATACTTTATAGTGACCAGGGAAAAAGGCAATCTTTATATATTTTAAAATTTTTTAAATTGATTTTTAACATTCTTATACTAAAACAATAAATTGGTGAAATTTTATATATGTAAATTAGTTTTATTTAATCTTTTTATGATGTATAGATCAAAACATCACATTGCACTCCATTAGAATGAATACAAATAATTACTTCATCAGGATGAAATAAAAAATTTTATCACAAATTCTGCATGTAAATATTTCTTTTTGCTATTTCTTTACCTTACAATAAACACCAGAAGATAAAAAATTATGGAAGGAATTTCATGAATTCAATTCAACTGTACAAGTTTAATTGCTGTTCAGCTATCCAAGTGATATCTCATGAAGTTAGTTGAATGCATGTTTTGAATTCAGAAGAAAACTCAGAACTATAGAGAAATGTCAGAATCCTTGTCCTAGATACAGGTCTGAAGCAACAAGCCTGAAGAAAATATTTCAAAGAAAGTAAAACCTGAGAGAAGAGTGACAATCAGAAATAAATATTAAGAAATTTCATTATTTTTTAAGACAGGATCTCTTTATATAGTTTAGATTTGCCTCAAACTGGTGACAATTCTCCTGTATCAGCCTCCCAAGTGCTGGAATCATAGCCATTCATCACCATGCTCAGTAGAAATTTCAATATTTAAAACCAAGTAGAAAAGTCAAAATGGTGAAACACTGATAAAAAATGGCTAAACGTTGAAGAAAATATGCAGAAGATGCACTGCCATTTCCAACAGTTAATACTGTTAATTTCTCAACTTGGATTGAGAAATATCTAGAAAGATTAATAAAGCACACTTCTGGGTGAATTTGTGAGGGCATTTCCAGAGATATCTGGCAGGAGGGACAGCAAATATCATAGGAGACCTAACTTGAATAGGTGGGACCAACACCATTCAATATGATGGGGCCCTACATGGAACAAAAGCAGAAGACAGAGATACAAGTCAGCATGTGCTTTCACTCTCTCTGCTTTTTGGCTGCCATCATGTAAGCAGTCACATTCCTCTATTGTCATGTTTCTGCTTCACACCAGGTCTAAAGCAATGGAGCTGCTGACAATAGACTGTACCCTCTAAAACCATAAGCCAAAGTAAACTTTTGTTTCTTTAATCTGACTTTCTCAGGTAATTCATCCCAGGGATATAAAGCTGATGATGACACCAGTGCAAAGGGAAAAGCACTAGCAAAAAATAAAAAATCTATTTGAATGTTTTCAAAAGACCAAGTGCTTTGAAAGGTAAAAGACATGCAGTATAGGAATTCATATGAAGATATGCAGAATATCTCAAGAGAATGATGAGGATGATTTGAAGACAATTTTGGGAAACTTGAATGAATAAATACATGAGAAGATCTGAAAAGTGATTGGAGCAACTATTTCATTTTTTTAAATGATGCCATTAAAGAAAATAAATTAACAGGTAGGTGGAGCACTTAGTTTTGTTGCTGTCTTTAACTTTGAATTTAAGAGACTTGAGTTGAGAAAGAGATTCTATTAGATAAAGAGATCAGTGCTTTCTTTTGTCCTAAGGAGTGTCTTGCTCATCCTCCTAATAATTTATGTGCAGAAGGAGAGGGTGGAGGAGCAGGAAATTTGCTCTTGTTATCTTCAGTCTCTAAGGGATTTTGCTAATGCTGCCAGCACTTGGGTTGCCCCAAAACTGTGAAGATCAGTAGAAAAAATTTTATAGTAATCCTACAAAAGCCAAGTAGTCTACCTCTCCTCCCACAGGAGTCCCTTCAAAAAGGATAAGAAGCAATTATAGCCCCTTCTTGAGTCCATAGACTTAATATAACCCAGGTTAATGAGTAGAAGTTTTTCAAAAAAGAATAATACATTTGAAACTGAATAATGCAGCACAAAGTCTTCTTGGATGTTTTTAAAATATTTCTTCTTGACTCAGAGTTGAGTCTTCGTATCAGAGTTTTTAACTTTTTCATTTCTCATTTTCAAGTTTTCAAAACTGCCATTTTCTTTGAAAATGGTGGGTTTTTTTCTTTGCCTACCATTCTGACATAAAATCTTGAGATATTTTTGTGTGTGTTTCAACTTGGTCCAGGTATTGTGGAGAGTTTCATTTATTGTTATTCTAGATAGGATGTGTGTTCTGTAGGTTCAAAAGTGAGGGTAAGATCAAGCATGCCCTTTTAAATTACTTCTCTGTCTGAGAGAGTGGGACCAAATTTCTCACTTGTTTGTCAAAAAAACAAGTTCCTAGTGATCAAGCAAAAATAATTACATAAGTGATAATAGAGTACAGCCCTTTTTTAGCATATTTTCTTCTTTTAATTGTAGAACAATTGTATAGGTATGTGCTTTTTCTTAGATAGCATATAACAATTCTCATCATGCCAATAAGACAACTCTTTATCTTTTAACTTTCAAAAATCTCTCCATAGACACAATGGAGGAAAGATAGGTTCCAAACCAACCTTCTTTCTAAAAAAGATATTTGAGCAAGTTAGAAAATACAGGATGTGGAGCAATGATATAAAAACTGGATATGGAAAGAAAGAGAAGCAACTTGTCCTAAATAGAGGGAATAAAGATAAAATAAGCACTGTGTCCAAAAATGAAGGAGCAGTTGATTGGATTTTTGTTTCATGTTTCTTAGTTTCTCTCTAACGTGAAAACATGCCCATTCATTGCCTATTGACAGAGTCAGAATTTTGAAGCATGAAGATTTCAAATAGATTTTCAATTCATGCTGAAAGAGTGAGTCAAGTGGAGAAAGGTAATAGAATTTCTGTGTTAAATCAAAGGTATTTGAGCTTGGCGATGACAAAGTGACCAATAAACTACCAATCTGTACTAACGCATGCTTTTATTGAACATTATTCAGCTACAGGATAATAGAGTAAGGGAATTTTTATTTATCAAGAGTTGGGGTTTTGTGAATGGATAAGATAAATAAACAAGATTGTTATTCAAATGATAGATCATTTAGCCACAATCTAATTATAAATGAAAATTAGAAGTGGGAGTGAGCAAGCTTATTGGAAAATAGAGCATTCCCCAAAAGACCAGTAAAATCCTAGTGGGATTAACTGAAATTTTGAGATACAGTAAAATGAAAATTTTGTCAGAAAATCTCATCTTGTTTTCAATGGCTTAGGGTAGAAATTTTTAGTGATAACTGTATTAGCATGTTACTTTGTTAATATAGATCACATAGAAAAAAATTTAAAAATCATAAAAGTCATATGACCACTCATGGGAATATTCATATGTCCATATTTGTAGAAAACATTGCATATTGAAGTTTACAGTCTATGAAGAGTGAAAGAATGATTAGACTAAGAACATTTGCCTTGATTAATAAGTGTTTTACTTTATTATATGAAGAGAGTTTGAGGACTATCTGAAGAATCAACCTAGAAAAAGGACACTAATCTTAAGTCATTAGTATGATAAAATAAACAACACAGGATAACTGAGAAATATTTATCATACTGAAAAAATTTCATTTTATGTTCTATAAAAATATGAATGAGGGTCGGGGATATAGCTCAGCAGCAAAAGTGCCTAGCTGGCAAGCATCAGGTTGTGAGTTTGATCTAAACAAAACAAAGCAAAATAAAATAAAATAAAATAAAAATATGAATAAGATGACATTTCTTTCTTAAAAGACAGATAACTAGCAGTTTGGATCATTAAAAATTAAATATATAATGTATATGTATTAAAATAAAAATAATTTTAAAAGTCATAATTTTTTAAAAGGCACTTTTAGATGACTTTCTTTTTATTCAGACAGGGAAATGAAAAGTCCTACAGTAAGAAGCATCATCTTGAAATACTGTGTAAAAGGCTGTAAATGCCAAATAAAACCTTTCTTAGTAAGCACATGAAATGTCCTGCTACCCTACTCAAGGAAAAGACATGGCCAATTAGTTTTAATAGAATGAGTATTTGGGAAGATTTGTTTAATGATGACAGCCTCATTCTGCTCAATCAATACCAGGGAGTGTTTTACAATGAAATGTCTCTCTCTAGTGAGTAATTTACAATAAATAAATCCGTAAATCTATCAAGTCCCCCTTCTACTATCAGGTAAGCTATAAGATATGCATGGTTAAAGACCAGCAAGAACTGTTGACACCAAACTTCCAGGTCAGCATATAGGTCACTGGAACTCTAGCAGCATGTTTGTGGAAAGCTGTTTGAAAAGATTTGTTCATTAAATATTTCTTTAGTGGCCATGAGGAACATGCATTAATGACTGAGGTATACTTATCAAAAATGGATTACATATTTGTGAGGAAAAAGTCCGTTTGCTTGACATACTATCAGGTATTGTTCTTCTTAGATGTTTGTTAGTTTTGTATGTTCTGGACTATAGCTGACTCAGTCATATACTACCAGCTCCCTAGTAGTGTAATATTGAACAACTTATCACCTTCATTATATGTTGATTTTTTTCAGCTATAAAATGAACTAATACTAACAGAGGCTCATATGGCACTTTCCAGAATTAAATGAATTAGTCTGCATACAATACTTACAAGGCACTGACACTCAATAGCTCTATTCCTTACCAATGATTTATTGTCATTATTATTAATAGCAAGATGGCTAGAGTAGTAATCAAATTTTACTAAAGAAGGAAGCGAATATTCACAATATTTTGGGAATATAACTGAAAATTTCCTTGTTTGCATGCCTTTTGAGTCAGTTGTTATTTTTGTCCTTATTCAGCAATAGGTACTTCATTTCTGTTTTTGAAATCGATTGTTCCTGCATACTTTAGCTTATGTCTGAGGAAAGCATAATTTCCATTTTTAAAATTTAGTCACACTTGATCTTTTTTCCAGCTACTTGGAAATATCACCACACTAAATGATGGTAAAAATGAGCATTTAGCACTTACTATATGCCAGAATTATTTTTAACAACTCCATGAGCACACTGCCATTAAATCTCACATTCCAAGAGAGAATCAAAGGAGTAAAATGAGTTACTCATGTCTACAAAGCAGAGAAATGGTATATGCAAATGGAAGACTTTCTTAAATCCAGGAATTCTACATAGAAGCAATCTGCCGTTGTGATAGCGTCTTCCACTTGCCCCAAGGCTCTAAGTACATCTTTGCTGAATATAACTTATTGTGATTCTCACCATCCGCTGACACTGGTCTACTGCTGCAATTACTCAGATAGGAAATTAAACACATCGAGGCAACCACAGTGTGTCTGCCATGTGAGAGTTTGCTGTTCAAGACTTGACTTGTTTATTGTCTGCTGGAGAATGTGGTGGACTCTTAGTCCTGAGATTCACATTCAAGTAAAACCTACAGATGTGAGGCCATTATATGACCCGCTGAGACACCTATTGTTGTAGTCAAGGGTTGCAAGGAGAACAATTACATAGAGGACACATAATTTATAGTATTATTTATAATGGTCACGCAAGGAGTTAAATACAAAAAATGTGCAGGGAATCTGTCCACAACACTGAAGACCTGGAAAATCTAGCCAAGGTCCTGGATTCTGTGGCAATAACCTGCATGAGTTCAGTTGAAAATCTAGAGCCCACAACAATAACTCACACAAGTCTATTTCACAGATCTGTGTTGGGAAGGCCCAAAGGTCAGTCATGGAAGCTAGAAAGTCTATGCCAGTGGGGTGAAGGATTTGTGCCAAGAGGTTGAGGATTCTGCAGTGGAGCCAGGAAGTGATGCTCAAAATAAGGACTAGGGCTCCCCTGAAAAGTACGACAGCCATGCTCAGTGACAGTAAGGTCCCAAGCTCCTCTGACGACGAGAACAGCTGAATACATAACAAGAAGCCAGCCGTGATAAACTTCTCCTGGAGATTAAACAGCACACATCTTCCCCTCCAGAGCCAGGAAGTGATGCTCAAAGTAAGGACCAAAGCTTCCCCAAAGTGAATGGTAACCATTCTCAGCAACAAGGTTCTGAGCTCCTCCTATGATAACAACTGAGTTCATATAAAGGGAGCCAGCATGACAAACTCCTCCAGGAGAACCAATGACTCCAAACAACAACATTTAGGAGACCTGCTGCCAGGTCTCCTTTTTATGCTGGCAACAGTCCTCAAGTGGGCCATCCATGCTCAGCACAAAGCTGATTCAGTTCAGTTGGTGTTTAAATTGACCACCAGTTATCAATCCACTACACCTATAGTACTTGAGGGTAGGGAAACCAGCCACAATAGTGGTGCTTTTCTTGTTTACTGTGCTATGAGCAAAAGTCTGTTGTACTCTGATCCATTGGCACTTACTGTCAATTTTTAGCACTTAGCAAGTTGTTGAACACTAACCTTTGGAATGCTGATAGTCCTTACTTTCTTTTTGAAGGTGAGGTGAATTCTAGCTAATAATATAGCATTTCAGCTTATTGATAGAATCCTTAACTCTTCTTCCCATTACCAATCACCTCTGGATTCATAAATCAGGGAAAATTCCATCCAAGATCAAATCTATAAGACTGGAAATATTTATTGTAACTTATTTTTTATACACCTAATGATTCCTAAGTATTTAAATTTTTTTCTTGAAAAGCTGTGTATATCTTTCAAACAACATGTAAGTACAGTTCACGGTACACAGAAGAAAATAATGTGTGTTAAATGAATGAACACATGAAAAATAAATTAATAAGCAATGGAAAGACTAAATGTACAATATGTGGCACTTTCTAATTGGGCAATAATTCTATCATCACTATTTACACCTAGTTATTATTGAGGAGCAGTGGTATACACAATATTCCCAATACTCCAGGGATTATGGCAAAAGTTTTGATTGATCGCAGAAGTTTGAGATCAACCTGGGAAATATAGCAAGACCTCTATCTCAAAAAACAAAACAAAGCAAAGCAAAAATATCCACATTTACCTCTCTAGTTAGAGTGAAATGAGGCTTCTTTTTTGAAATGTTTTCCTGCAGAGAGGTACTGTATGTGATAACATCTGATCATTAGTATTCAGTGATTCAGTATATGTTCTTTTTGAAAGCAATGTAATATCACATAATAATATTTATCCTCCTGCATTAATTAGTAGAATTTCAACAGACTGCTTCCTAAATATGGCTTTTATTAAGCAAGTGCATTTAAATATTTTAGATCATAGAATATTCATATTTATGTGAAGTTACAAATATTTTGCTTAAGTCAAGATTTTTTGAAAAGAAGTTTATTAATCTATGCAAATCAGTTTTGAGGTATTTTTCAGCAAGTAAAAAAAGCCAGTTTAAATTGATTTAAACCTTGAGATGTATTGCCTCAAATAATAAGTATTTAGGTATAAGTGTGGCTCTAGTTTTTGCTAATTCCTTAACTTGGCAATATTATTAGGTCTTTGAGACAGTCCTTCCCCTTTTCTCTCCGCCATCCTTAACATGATCTGCAACTCTCTTCATGATGCTGAGGAGCTGGTGCAATTTCATGTCTCTCATGCAAATAAGACAGCATACGGAACCAAGAAAAATATGCCTTTCATTTTTTATCATATATTTTTAGGATAGAAGAAAAAATAATTAAGCTTATTCTCCTTCATATTTTATTAACAAAAGAATAAGACCACTATGCTCTTCCCTGCAGCAGTGGTTTTGAATGGCTATACATAATGATTTCAGACTTTTCTCTCTGCCTCTACTTCTACACTATGTACACACTGCACATAAATGAGAAAAAGTGCTATAAGAGTGTTTGAATTTTTGAAGAACCTAGTTTTCCTTGAGTAATAAAAAGAAGCAGGGCATATACTCACCATAAATGATACATTGTTCCATTAAAATTATTTTTATACCAATATATGAGGCTTGTGGTCAGGATCAAAGTTTATCATGTTGAGATCATCAAACTCAATGCTGACACAAACTTAAAACTTCTACCAGCAAGTCCTACTAAATACTCTTCTATTTTTTTGGGGGGGTTGTTTGTTTGTTTGCTGTTTTTTGGCTATCATTCAGAAAGTGTTGATTCTCTAAAAAATGGCAATAGCCAATTTATAAGCTTTATCTTCGTAATCTCAGTTTAATCTCTGCTGTCTAATGAAGACATACCATTTTTATATGCTAGAATATACTACAGGAAAACTGAAACTTTTACAAAATCAAGATATTAGGAAGTAAATTAACAAAAGTAGACCAAACTCTTTTACTGAGTGCTTGGCACCAATATTTGTACTAACAATGTTTATAACAAAATTACAGAGGCAACCGGGCACAGTAGAAAAGTACTATTTGAAATCTCCATCAAGGGAGGCGGAGGCAAGAGGATCTTGAGTTTAAACCCAGTTCTCATAACTTAGTAATTTGGTCCCTATTTCAAAATCAGAAATAAAAAGGGAGTGGGGATATAGCTTAGGTTGAATGCCCTGAGTACCAGGGGAAAGAGGCTATTACAACTATAAGAACAGTGAAAAAAGAAGACCAAGAAGTGAGCCCAAAGTAAAAATATATTGGGCCGTGTACAATCTGCCTGTGTGTTTTGTGCATAGGTACAATTGTGCACATATATGCACATGTATATGTACATATACAAATATACATATGCGTATATACAAGTTTAGAAATAACTACTTACCAGTTAAAATTTGTGTTTGAAATGATCTGATTCTTCTTTATGGAAGTAAAAAAAAGTCATAGAAGATAAAATTATTTGGTGGTTACTGAAATGGAAAAAGAGGTACTAAATCAACAAATCTGTAATGAATCACTAAAAAAATAGTGCTTCCCAAACCCAGGCAAAAGACCAGTGCTCTTTACCTATATAAATACAACTAGTTGAAGTATTAGACTACTAATTGCAGGGTTTTATCCATGAAGAATCTGATTCAGGGGAGAGGTGAAGAAAATATATGTCTTAATCACTTGTCTCTCCTTGCTGAGACAAAATATATGACACCCAAAGTTAAAAGTAAAAAGGTTTATTTAGCTCACTCTTTGTAGAGGTTTCAGCCCACAGTCCCCTGGTTCCAAGGCAGAGTGACTCGGGAGAGGGGCACCACAGAGAATAACTGTTCATGGCACCCACAGGGTAGCAAAAGCAACAAGGGACCTTAACGGCATCTTCCTGCACTTTATCTTATCTTGACTACTTAGGGCAGGTAGCTCTCACTCTTAATCCTAGGGCCCTTGAGCCTAGCATTGCACTATGAATCAATTCCAGTGTCACACACTCTAGATATAGTTACCTCTGAAAAATCCCCATCTATGACAACATAGGGGGACACTAAATGCCAGAACATAGAGGTTTTTGAAAGGGATCTGTTGAATACATGAGCTACCTGTCCCCTGCAGAGGATTCGATCACTTTGTTTAGGGAAGAATACTCACATATTTAGATTAGGAGTTGGTGCAGCTGCTGCTGCTCCACTGTAAGGGCCAGATCAGTCAAGCATGTCTTACCTAGACTTACACATTTTGTTCTACTTCCCATCCACACCTATTACGTCTGCCTTTCACATACTTCATATGTCTTAAGGCACGGATTCTCTAGAGTTAGACTGAATGATCCAATCCATGCTCAGCTGAAATCCTGTGTTGGGCATATCAGTCACTAGAGTAAAATAAGCACAGTAGTCCGTTTTGTGAAACTCAGAATCCAGGGGTATTGACAGATACAGAAACAAATAATTACAATACCATGTGGGGAAAAAAATGACAGCTTTGTGCAAATGAGTTTGCATGACTGGAGAGGCAAACTGCTTAACCTCACTTGAGAGTCAAAATATAGAGCTTTTGTGGGCAGGTAAGAACTCATGGGAAGGGAGCATAACATTTCTCAAGGCCTCTACCTTACTAATGATGAATCATAGAACACAGACTTTTTTCTCGGCTATTAATTTCATTTTTACCTCATGAAAAAATTATATATCCCTCATAGGGAATTTAATGAAGATTAAATACCATAATACATGTAAAACCCATGCAAGAATCTTAGAACTAAAAAGAACTTGCATATACATCACCCTCTATAAATGGTAGCTATTGATTTTCTTCAATTTGTCATTCACTTTTCATTGCATTTTAACTTCTCTATAGTCAGGATGCATCTTATGATTCATGTCAAAGAAGTGTACTGTCAACCAAAAGATTAGGTTATGATATAGCTGTCACTATCTGCTCATGTGTGAATTTAGTATTGCTTGGAAGGTATCTGTTTATCTTTTTTGTCATCTCAGCTGAGATTTTTATTGATAGTCCCACAAATGATTGAACCTAAAATGGATCCTTAATTGTTCCTCAGATGTCCTCAAGGAATCAATTTCTAAGATGCAAAACTGAATCAAAAGACTTACCAGGTACACTGAAGAACGCTGCATATGGTACAATTATATATAGTAGAAACTGTCAAATCTTTCAGAACAGCAGTAACGTTTCCATATCTAAGACAAATTACTGTGACAGCTTCATTCACAATGTGATTTAGTACATAACATTTTTCTGCCAAAATCTTCTACCTCACTTTAAAGAGAAGTTGAATTTCTGTGGGAGATTCATATCTCAATTAAAGGTGAGAAATGAATTTAATCTGGTATCTAATTTGAAAATATACAATAGGTTATTAAGATACAAAATGATGAATGTAGATCAGGATATAAAGAGTGTATGCCTGGTGGTATGCAAGTCACCAATTCCCAGCATTTCTAGCATTTTGTGAGCAGCCAGTGAATATTGTTGAATGAATCATGTGATGGTTAAGTGCAAGTATTCTGAAAATTAGCCTGCCAGAATTTTAAAACTGGTCTTTAAAATGTATTCTTCAGAACTTTTTCTGACATTTCTAAACCTTTGTTTTCTCATTTTATAAGTTAAATAATAACTTTACCTTGCTCATAAATTTGTAAGAAGTATTACAAATTGATCATCTAGAGTAATAACTGACAAATAGTAAATTTTCAAGAAATATTTGCTTTTATGATGTATGAATGCATTAATCTTTGTCCCTTGAAACCATGCTTAAATGGGAATGTGTCAAATCTTAACGACATAAAAATGTGACAATATAAATAGTAGATCGAAAGAGTCAAGCTGGTGTCAAGAAGACCTGCATAGAAGTTACCACTAAATTAGCCCAAGAGTACTAAGAACCTGAAAAAAAGACAATAGTGATTATTTTTCATTAGAGAATTGCAAACTAAACCCAAGTGGATGCTGTCATATGTGTAACTTAGTGAATAATTTTAAAAAGGAAAAGAAGTGGATGATATTATGCAGTTACGAGGATTTATAGCAACTGGAAATTTCATACGCTGGCTGTAGAAATCAAAGAAGATACAGAAACTTGGGGAAATGCATTCATTTTTTTCTAATTTTATTATAATTTGTATTTACTTATTAGTATATGTTTGCAATACATAATTATTACACTCTTTATAGGAAGTTCATACATGCGGTTTCTTTTAAAATGAAGCACACATCCACAATATGGCCCACCAGTTCCAAGCCTAAATGTGTAGAAATGAAAACTTCCAATCATACAGAAAGCTGTGTCAAAAGGTTTGGACAGATTTACATATAATTGCTAAAAACTAGAAACAATTCAGAGATCTGACAACATGTGAATGAGTAAAAATTAGTATCACAAAACCTACAATAAAAAGTAACAAACTAATGATAAACACAAAAACATGGATTAATTGTAAGTGTATTTTGCCAAGCAAAGGAAGTTAAGACCAAAAGACTGTACTCTACATGAGTCTATTTATTTGACTTCCAGAAAAATACAGTATTATGGGACCGGAATTTACATTAGGAGCATTTGGTAGCCAGAGGCTATAGGTGGTAGGGAAAAGTGACTACACATTGAAGGGAAATTGTTGGCCATGGAAATGGTCCCAAAACTGTGCATTTGCCAAAACTCACAGAACTGTATTCTTTTCAAAAGACAAAGATTTTTAACCAAGAGTTTGCAAATTTTCAAAATCAAATTTATGTTCCCATTCTATTTATTCTACATTGTTGCTTGTGTAGTCAGTGGATATTATTTAATTTTAATTTTCTCTGAAAGTTTAAGTCAAGAATGTGATATAGAAATAGTTAAGCCTGATTACACAAACAATAACTCTAACACCCAGCATAGTTTTGCAATGAACACTTCATTGCAATTTTACTTTCAAGAAAAATGCAAAATTTAACTTCACATGTGCTTAATGTGTTCTAAGTAAAATTAATTTTTAAAATACCCACACATTTAACTACAAAAATAAAGAAAATAACTTACAATGAGCACAAGAAGGTAGTAAATAAAGTAAACTGGAACTCCTTTGAGATAATAAAAGAGAAAAAATAATAAGGAAAAACACAGTGTAGATGAAGACAAAAATCTATATCATATAAATAGGGATAGGCAAAAGCATACTACTTATAAATTAAAACAAAAAAATAAAATGTAAGAAAACACAAGTTTTTGAAATATTTTCAGTATAAAGACTGAGAAAGGAATGACTTTGGAAAGAAATTTCTCTACATGTTAGTGGATAAAAAATGCAGCCACAGAAGAGAAATTATACTTGAGGTCAATTAAAATATACTCAACTGCATAGTAAAAATAATTTGCTTAACATGCTATTTTTCAGTTTTTTATAAACACATATGAAAGATAGAGTAGCAAAGTATGAGTAACTAATGAACAGTACAGGAGTTGAAATTCAGGAGTTGAACTTCAGGCAGAAATTGAAGTGCATTATGTTTTACATCAAATGTTATGGACTTTTTACCATATTTTTTCCAATCTCATTGATTTGTGGTTGATATTTTGTTATATTTATTTATTAAATGATTCTCCTTGAACAGTTGATAAAATAGCCCACGTTCCTTAAAATAGTAAGGATCTTTTGTTTTTATTTATAGTATTTGTAAAGTGTTTTTGGTTCTTAACCACAATTAATTCCTTTTTCTCACTCAGATATTTGCCCGCCTATTGGCTTCACTTTGGAAAAAAAACCACGCATGCATTGTCACATTTAATGTCATCTGATTAAGGAAACAAAAATATTTTTTAAACTTTTGTCCACTTTTAAGATGTCTTTCCCAGACCTTCCACCTCTCACTCCTATGATCAAGTAGATTAAGATAAATGATAGTATTTTTAGGGTATAGAGCAACTTTACAAGGACACAGATTCATGAATCATTTATGTGTTCTCAACATTTTAAATTTCTAAGAGGTTGACTGAGGGGTACGAATGACAACTTGGAGATGTTGACTCTACCACTTTAGGTACAAAGCATGAGGAATGTATTTGTTTTAGGTAAAAAAAGTTATAAAATAGCATGTCAACTTCATGAAGCAATTAAATACAAGAAACCCCAGACTACTAATTCTACAACCCACTCCCTACCTGTAGGGAAATTGAATAGTTAAGAAAGATGTTTTCTTTTAATGTTCTTTAACTTTAAACACTATATTCAACCTTTGAATATAAAAGGCAAGCTTACTTCCTGGTCTGTGATTTTCCCCATTATCATTACTAATTTTATAAGAAAATAATTGCAACATTAATCAAATTAAATAACAAATAGTTTATCTGGAATTAAAGGGGAAAACAACTCGGAAAGCAATTTTTTACATTTTGCAATTGGCATAAAACACATATAACACATGTTCTTGAAGAAATGTGAGCATAAAATAGAGTAAGCAAAAATATGTGAAATCAACAGACTAACTGAAATATATATGATAAATTTTCTAAAATATTTCCATTTCTTAACCTAAAGTTATAGAATTGATTTTATGAAAGCCACAAGTACAGAATCATGTGACTGTTTTTAAGCATACCAAGGATATTTTGAAAGTAAAACTTTAAAAAATTATTTGAAAGCAAAAGCAACAGTTTAAAATAAAAATGAGAATATAACTCAGAATGTTGGGAAATCGAACTGTTTTATTGAGAGTTCTTTGCAGCAACTCACTATTAGATTGACTGCAAAAATATGGACCTTGTAAAAGTGCTGTTGATAGAAAACAGATAAGCAAACACTGGGAAAATAGGAACATATTATATGGGGTTTAAGACTGGACCTTTTCAAAGGGTTCTGGGTACCTATATTCAACCGTGCAATTAACTTTCCTTGGTCTTAAATCTCTAAGTACAATATCTGATAATTCACAAACTTACACGGAAGTAGCTTAGTACTAATAATAAAGTAAACAATAAATACTTGAATGATTTTTAAGACAGAAAATACTTTGCAATAAACTTTCACTTGAATAACCTTTAGTGAATGTTTAAATGTGGAAAGTTTCTTTGCTTCCTCGTTTCTATTCTTGGGAATTTTTTAAAATGATAAATTTGAGCCTAAACCAAAATAAAAATAGCTATTAAGCATAAAATAACTGCTTTAATGAAGACTGCAGTAAAAAACCACAAAACATATTTTTATGTAGCTGAGTTACTTTTACGTTTTAAGTCAATTATTTATAATATGTGGTCCATATTTATAATGAAGATATACTAACAAAAATTGAATTAGCAGGCATTGCACCTATATTTATAATAAAATTGGAAATAAAATTGCAATGATTTCCCTAAAATTCAAATATTAATATTTTTCAAATATATATATATGTATATATATATTTGAAAAAGCAAGATTTGATGGGTAGTTCCCAGAAGGCAGACTCAATAATAATTCAAACCTTCTGGAAATATGTTTCAGTAATGTAACAGATAAGAATGAAATTTTGTTCAATAGAAAGATTTCAATTGAATTATACAGCAGAAATAGTTCCACAATAGCTTCTAGAGCTTCCCAAACACTATAAAAAAGTATCCTTAAAAGCAGACAGCTTGAGCTAGAATTGAAAATATTTTCTCTCAGATAGAGATGCAAACCCTGCATACCTTTCATGGAGAAACAGCTCCAAGGGTGATGCAGAAGTGAGAAGGTAAACTTGACAGTCTTCTTTCTTAGTCACTTTACTCGTCACTCACATTTTTCTTCAGTTTTGTGCCTAGAACAATCATCATCAGTGTCATGTGACATTATGAGTTTTCTTCTTTAGGAGTTACCTGTTACAGTTTATCCTCTCGGCTGACTACTGCGTTTGGACTGGAGCACATTTAAAAGCCAGTAATTGATTTTATACTCAGATGCCAGAACATGTAGTTTTTCTCTTTATCAGTCAATGAATCTATAGATCTCTAGAACCCATTATTGGGATTCTTAGTTCATGAGACATAAATAACATGACATGCTTGCTGAAATATGTTGTAAGCCAGGAAATTGTCCCATAAGGGTTCATGTTCTCCAACTGGGGTAATTTAAAACTACACATCACAATGAAGAGATGGGATAAACACCATGTAAACCATTCTATTCATTCTGCAAAGCTACTCGCCTCCCAATATTGCATTTTGCCTTACATACTCAATAGCCATACAAGCTACTGCTGAAAAAGTATGAATGTAAAGTTTCTCCTTATGTAAGCAAGTTTCAGGTTAGTTAAGAGCTCAAGTAACAGTGAGCTTTCTTACATGGTTTTAAGAGACCCTCTTACCAATCTCATGGAAATTTTCTATGCAGATTATAGTGTT
This sequence comes from Dasyprocta punctata, assembly GCA_004363535.1. Taxonomy (NCBI): domain Eukaryota; kingdom Metazoa; phylum Chordata; class Mammalia; order Rodentia; family Dasyproctidae; genus Dasyprocta; species Dasyprocta punctata. The sequence continues at coordinate 99,163 of RJWM01003214.1, read as the reverse complement.
TTTAATGTAACATATTTAAAATTAATTTGAAAACTTATTCAGCAGCAGAAACAAGATCATACTCTGAATAGTGCATTCTAGGGTAACACATAGTCTGAGATTCATTTTTTTCCATTTTTTTCAATACCTTGAATCAATATTAAGTTGGGACCACTTATTGACTGTTTTGTTCTCTATCAGCTACACATCCGTGCCATACCATTGCATTATTAATGAAAAAATAGCTGTATAGTTAGAGAAAAGGCTTCTATTATTAGATGCGAACAAATTATGCAAGAGTCATGTTCTATATTAGAAGCATTTGAAATCAAATCCCATTTTAGGACTATAGAAATGTAAACAGGTGTCTCTTACAAAATGTGTTCTTGCCAACTACTCTGAGCACCAAGTGAAACTGGCAAGAGGATAACAAGAACACTGCTTTGTCTACTCACTATAACTTGTTCTGTAGCAAGATAAAACTCCTGAAATAACATGAAAAATAAAAAAATTATGTCATACTTAAAATTAGCTCCTCAAATTACATCATACTTTTAAATTTTTAACAAGGGACAAAATATGAAGAAAACAGTGAAATCAAAATAAAAAATCTATGATTTCTGTGTTATTCATCGTATAGTGTGTGAAAAGTTTCTTTATTATTTTCAATTAGCTATCTTATAGAGGGAAAAGAATAATGGAAAAATGTAAATTAATGCAAAGACAATAATTTTGAATAACTTAATAATGAACATATGCATTAGTTTGAATACAAGCTTCAATGTGAGCTATGTGTCAGTCACATTCTCTCATGTAAGACAGCTAGGTGTCAAAGGTCCAGAAACACACCCCAGGAGTGAGCCCTCACTAGCTGCACAGAGGATTGAGCTCTGCCCAGCCTAGCATCCCAGTGCAATCCATCAGGAGAATGCCTGGCCAGCCTCACAGGACACAGAGGTACTGAGCCCAGTCCAGTCCAGAGCCCCAGAGCCACTAATCAGGGTGCAGCCACTGTAGCTGCAGGGCCTAGGAGAATTTGAGCTCTGCCCATTAGAACACAAGGTGAGCGCCATTGTTCAGGGATGTGGCCACTTGGCAGGTCCTCGTGGTTGTGAACTCTGCCCAACCAGGAGAATTAAAAATATCATACCACAGTGATATATGTGCACCCACGTTTATGGCAACACAATTTGTAATAGCCAAATCTTGGAAACAACCCAAGTGCCCATCAATCAAGGAATGGATAAAAAACATGTGGTATTTCTATACAATGGTGTACTACTAGCTTTCAAGAAAGATTGCATTGAGACTTTTATAAGTAAATGGACAAGACCTGAGACCATACTCATAAATGAAATAAATGAGACTCACATGTGTAAATGCCATATTGTCTCCCTAGTATAAGAAACTGAAACAGTATATATGATCCAAAATCTACAATAAATACTGTGCAAGGGTAAGAAACTGCTCAAAGAACAAAAGTTATTGGGAAAGGGAAAAGGAGAAAAGAAGGAAGAGAAAATGAAAAAGACATAAATCTGTGTATATGTATATGTAAGATAGCTAAAATCACTATATTGCAGAATGTATTAGTTATTGAGAAAGAACGGTTAATACTCATATGATTAGATCAATTTTTCATGTCTATATCTGCTAATGTAAACAACCATGTTGAAGGTAATGATATGCAATATTGCAACCATTATCAAGTTCCTATCATCTTGATTTGTAAACCTATAATGTTTCTGCTTTGGATTTGCTGTTGTTGTTTGTTTGTCTCTTTTGCTTTTTGTCTTTCTTTTCTGTGTCTTTTTTCTCTTAAAAAAAAAAGCCAGCTAGGCTTTTAAAAATGCTAATAAGTTGACAATATTGTCCAACTTTTGTAAGGAAATTACTGCATACCCAGAGATAATAAAGCAGCCTTAAGAGGTCACCTGAATATATACATCTCTTGATATATTTTTTGTACTTTTTTGTTTATAATATTGGTCCCAGATTTTCTATCTGTCTATTTTCATCTAGACAAACTAGAGTATGTGCCCTAATAAATTATTAATATATTTAGGTACAATGATCCATACATGAGGCAGAAAAGAATAATTGTGTTTGTTATTAAATTAGACACGGTTTTATTGACTTGATTTCATTAGCTTTATTTAGAATTAGTGTACATTTAAATATTATGTTCTTGCTCATTTTCTGCCCTAAAAAGCATCACAGTGTATAAGTAATGACTGTAAATACAATTCAGTAATAACTATGATTATTTAATTAACACCACAATCACTAATACAAGGAGAGAAGTATAAATGTGAAATTTTAAGAACTGTTTTTTCAACAAAGAAGTAAAATAAAATTAATAAGAATGGTTTAATTTAGAATTAAATTTAAGTAGTTTCTAAATGTGACCAAAGGAATGGACTTCCTCAAAAAAACAAAGTTTCAAAACAATGTGATATTCTTGGTTGTCTAACAAAATCTAAAGATATCAAATCAGAAAAATATTCTCAAAATTAACTCTTTTCTATGAATGATCACTTTCTGAAGTAGAAATGAATGCAAAGTTGCTAATTCAGTATGTCTATAAAAATTAATAAAATAATATTAAAAAATTAAAATAAGGCAAAATAAAACAAAGAAAAAGATATCAGATATTCATTCTAACAACTGATTATTTAGTTCATTAATGTGAGGTCTTTGTAAGATAGTTTTTGTTTTCTTTAACTTTCAATCATTTATATTTTGTGTTTCTGTGGTTTTTTTTTTTTTTTTCAACAGGGTTGTCTCACTACATAACCCAGGCTGGTCTTGAACTCATAGCAATCTTCCTGTCTCAGCCTCTCAAGTGCTGACATTATAGGCTTGCATCACTCTACCCAGTTTACTAGACACTTATATTTTATGAAGTTCTGTTTCCTATAAGAAATAGTTTAAAAATTGCATATTGCTGATTCTCATAAAATCAAAGATAAAATATTCTTCAATTTATATTATTGTTTTGAATTAATAAAATGTTGGTTAAATTAAAAAAAATCTTGAGTAATAGCCACATGCCCAGAACTTTGTAGAATTTTTTTACTGAGATCCCTCTTTAGGATATAGAGTTTCCTTGGTTACAAATGTTAATGGAGTTAATTTTGCAACAATAACATCCTCTACAGGGAAAGAGCCATATTAGTAGCAACACACTAACTCTAGAAATTTATACAACTGACTATTGTCTCCTTAAAATTTTTTCTTGCTACTTTCATGTCATCTTTCCTTTTGGGTTCTTTCTTCATTTGATACTTGCTCCTTACTGACACCTTTAATAGTTTTCCTTGTATAACAGTCTTGAAATTTGATGCTTTACAGTTTAATTCTTACCACTACCTTATCATTCTTAATCATCCTAGTTGAACATATTCTTTCCTACTGGTTCACATATGAGTTATTAATGTATTCATGCCTTACCCATGAATCTTTTACCCATGTCTCCATTTTTAAAGAAGACTCTCTGGATCATTTAATAACCCTATTTGAATGCCCAGCAACTGAAATCATTCAAAATTGAACTCTGTACTTCCTATCTCTAAAATCTATTTTTCTTGTGCTGTTATAGAACCAGTTAAGAAACCACAGATTACCCATAAATTCTCCTTCTCAATAAACCCATCAGGTCAACCACTTCTATGTCCTGTATTTTCTCCCATATTTTTACAAGCAATCTCTGCTCTTCACACCATCACAATGATTCATATTCATGCAATATCTTTGATTTATTATAACTAGTTTTAAACAATCTCCTTGCTTCACAAGATTTTTTTTCTTATTTCTAATTATATGTACATACTTCTAAAATCCAAGTCACACTGAATTAGCAGCTCTCAGTGGTAGGGTCAGGCTGCCAAGTTCAAATTAGCAGAAGATCAAGGGACTGAGTTCAAATCAGCAGACAGCTGAGGGCAAGCCAGCAGTGTTACAAACAGAACAATTTGAGTTCCAGCCTCTTAGCCAGAAACCAGCCTGAACTTCAGTGGAACCAAATGTGAAAGCTTGCTGGAATTTTCCACTACTCTGCCTAAACCTGTGATTGGCTTGTTGTGATTAATCAACATATATTTGGATACTGTCAACCCATTTTGTCTACCAGTGACAACAGAGACAAACCTGAAGTGGACATTACATTAGCTTCATTTATCCTCTAGTCTTTCTTCTAATCTCTTCATCTTCTGTTTCTCTATTTTTTCCCCCAACTCCTTTAAAATTTTCTCTTTTGAGGGCAAATTTCCCTACTGAGTGCTTATTTACTGTATATGATTTCCTACTTTGTTTTAGATTTGTTAGGTAGCCATGAATCTAGTTAATATGGTTAAAGATGTTAAGTTAAGAGTTGCCATGGTTTGTCATTTTCTAAGATGTATTTGATGGTATTGTTAATACTTGGTATACTAATTTGGCCAAGGTGACATAATTGTTCTAATCAGTTGTTTTTCCTGCTATGCCAAGACTGAGATGTCTTAAGGGTCATAAAAAATACTGTAGGCCAATGCAAAGGACCAGGAGCTACGTATGCAGCAACTTCTCATCCCCAATAAATTGAAGAGTTAAAATTTTGCAAAATGTTCAAAATCAAAAAGTCAGCAACATCTGGCACACATCTCTGAGACATAGTCATTTTCTAAGTGTTCTAAGTATTAGCAATAAAGCTAGTTGCCATAGCAGTTTACAAGTATCAACCCAGGAATTAAACTAAAACAACAAAAAATCTGAGAAGACACTTAAACAACATGCAACCCCAGACTGCAGTTCACCAAAGCCAATCCCAGAGGACAATGAGGCAAAACAAATTGAGAGCTACATACTTGGAGTCTCTGAAGTGGTAAAAACAAAAGTAACAAAGTAGATCAATGAGGTCTCTAGAAAAAAACAAATCAGAAATAATTTCTCAGATAACTACAAAAATGAGAACCATAATTAGAAATACGTTTAGTGTAGAGCAGATACAGATAAAAAGTTTACTGTAGAGCAGATACAGATAAAAGATAAAGTCACTTAGGAAAATGATGGACATCATGAGTGCCCAGTGTATGAAAGGAATGGAATATATAAAATGTTTAAACAGATAACCAGGAGATTAAAAAATCCATTGAAATATATGCAGTAGAATGTGCCAATGTGAGGACAGAATATCAGATACAGAAGACAAACTGCAGTTAGTGATCATGAAATGAAAAATTTCTTAAAAGTAACAAGGGAATACACGATATCAGTCCAGCAGCTGCTAGGTGCAAAAAAGAGTAACATAAAACTGGCTGAAGTCAATGAAAAGGCAGGAGGTAGCACAAACAACACAAAAAACCTGTTCACAGATGTAATGACAGAAAACTTCCAAAGCAGGGAAAAGAATTTCACATATAAGTAAGCCCAGCATATAGGACTTGAATTAGCAATGATAAAAAAATTTTATATCAGCAAGTATAATAGTAGATTCCACAAAAACAACACAGTAAGAGTATATATTAAAATCTGTTATAGAAAAGAAGCAAATTACATATAAAACAATGTCCATCAGAATCTCAGCAGACTTTTCAAAACCTTCAAGTCCACAAGAGCTTGAAGTGCTTCAGGTCATAAAAGAAAACAACCTCAAACCCACACTGATGCACCTGTGACACTATCTTTCAAAGTTGATGGAGAAACAAAATACTTCCATGACAGAGAACACTTGAGGAAATTCATGAACTCAGAACTGTTCTGAAGGACATTCTAGAAAGAAAGAATAAGGACTACAACTGCATGAACCCTGAAGGAATGAATCCACAAGAAAAATCAAGCAATTAAACAGAGGGGGGAAAAGGGACCCAACAACAGGAAAATAAATGACAAGGATAAGTCAATGTATATCAGTTAAAACCATCAATGCTAATGGTCTCAATTCATCAATCCAAAGAAACAGATTGACAGAATGAATCAAGAAGCAAGATCTAACAATGTGCTGCATACAGGAAATATATTTAATTGAAGAAAAAATTAAGACAAAGTCAAAGGATGGAAAACTAAACTCCATGTGACAAGAATTCAGGAAAAAACAGGGGTAGCTATTCTATTTGCAGAAAAAGTAGACTTCAAGAAAATACTGATTAAGAAAGACAAAGAAGGTCACTACATCTTTGTAAGGGTAACAATCCAAGAAGGAGATATAATAATTATAAATATATATGCACTAAATACTTGTGTGCCCAACTATATAAAACAAATATTAATGGATAAGAATAATCAAATAAACACTAGTATAACTCTAATGGGGGAACTCAGTGCTCCACTATCACAGAAAGACAGATCAACTACACGAAAAATCAATAATGAAATATCAGAAGTGATCCAAATTTTTGAACAAATGGAGTTAGCAGATGTCTACAGAATATTTCAGCTCACAATATCAGAACACACATTTTTCTCAGCTGCACATGGGACATTCTCTAAAACAGACTGCATACTAGTTTATTTCAGACGATAATGCAATGAAAATTGTGAATCAATGGCAAGAGAAACCATGGGAACTTCATAAACACATGGAAATCGAATAATACCCTCCTGAATAACCAATAGGTTGCAGATGACATTAAAGAAAAAATTAGACAGCTTCTATGATTAAACAATAATGCCAGTAAAACACACCAAAAGGTATGACACCCAATGAAAGCAGTCCTTTAAGGAAAATTTATAGTGGTGAATTCCCATATTAGAAAAACAGATCAAGCTCAAGTAAACAACCTAATATTGAGCTGCGAGCTTCTAGAAAAAGAAGAGCAATTCAAATCAGAAGTTCATATGAGGCAGAAAATTATAAAGATCAGGGCAGAAAATAATGCAATGGAGATTAAGAATCAAAGCACTGGTTCTTTGAAAAATTAAGTAAAATTGGCAAATTCTTAACCAAACTCAAATCCATGAAATAAGGAATGAAAAGGGAAAAAAACTCACAAAAGATACTGCATAAATCTAGAAAATCATCAACACCTGTTTTAAGAAATTGTGTTCTAATAAGATGAAAAACACAGAAGAAATGGACAGACTCCTAGATAAATATGAATAATTGAAGCTTAATAAAAAAGATAGAAAGCTTTTAAAGAAGCAAATATTCATGAATGAATTTAAGGTGTAATTAAAAACCTATCAACAAAGAAAAACCCGGGTCTTAATAGATTTGGTGTTGAATTCTACAAGAAATTCATAGCAGAATTTATGCCACTACTTCTCAAACACTTTAATAAAATTGAAAGAGAAACAATACTCCTAAATTCATCCTTGAAGGAAGTCTTACCCTAGTACCAAAACCAGAGAAGCATTCAGCCAAAAGGGAGAACTACAAGCCAATCTCCCTATTGAACATAGATGCAATAAATCTCAAAAAGATACAAGCAAAGAGAATGCTGCAAATCGTTGAGAAAATTACACACCATGACCAAGTAGGATTCATGCCAAAGATTCAGGATTGGCTCAACATATGCAAATGAATAGCTGTATTATACCATATTAACAAACCCAAGGTCAAAAATTATATGATCCTCTCAATAGATGTAGAAAAAGCATTTGAAAAGTCTAATATCCATTAAAAAATAAAATCTCTACAGAAATCAGAATAGATGATCTGTATTTTAATCTGATAAAGCTATCTATGGCAAAACAACAGCCAACACCGTACTAAATGGACAAAAATGGAAACTTTTCACTCTAAAATCAGGAGTAAGACAAGGATGTCTGTTATCACCACCCTTATTCAATATTGTCTGGAAATGTTAACCAGAGCAGTTAAACAGGAAAGAAATCTAAGGAGTAAGGATAGGAAAGGAAAAAGCTAAATTATCATTATTTGCAGATGACATGATATTCTACATAGAAGATCAGAAAACCTCCACCAAAAGACTTCTAGATTTAATAACCAAATTCAGTAGTATAACTGGATACAAAGTCAATGCTCAAAATTCAGTAGCATTCCTGTACAGAAACAAACTGACTGAGAGAGAAATTAGGAAAACAACATCTTTCACATTAGGATATCAAACAAGTGAAGTGACTAGGAATCAGTCTAAAGAAGGAAGCAAAAACCTTTATATTGAACATTATAGTACTTTGAAAAAAGGAAATCAAAAAGGATATCAGAAAATGGAAAGATATCATTTGTTCTTGGTTAGGAAGAACCAATATAGCAAAAATGGCTGTGCTTTCAAAATTGTTACACAGATTTAATGTAACCCCAATCTAAGTACAATTATCATATCTCACAGAATTAGAGAGCACAATCCTAAACTTCATTTGAAGCCAGAAAAGATCTAGAATAGCAAAAGCAATTTCCTTTTCAACAAAGGCAATGCCAGAGGCATCACAATCCCTCACTTGAAAGCATTCTACACAGTTACCATGGTAAAAATATGATACTCGCAAAAAAACAGGCAGTGTCCCCCTGAAAGTGCAGTGTGTGAAGATGTGAGTGTGAAGTTAAAGGCACAGTGGAGAACCCAGAAGTTTAGGAAGCCAGGAGTGTGGATTGTCTAAGAAAACCTGCAAGGAGGGAGCAAAGCCTGCCCAAGAGAGAAGCAGTGGGAGCTACAACCACCAGAAGTGCCTTAGGGCAGAACCACTCAAGCCTTTTGGGGCTCACAATTTGCCACAGATTGCCAGAGATGCTCAAAGTGAAGCTGTAGGATCTAATATTTGGCCTGCAGGATTTGGTCTTGTTTTGTTCCCATTCCTTCATATCCCCTATTTGTACCTTTGGAATGGAAATTTTTATCTTGTGCCATTGAATGTTGGAAGTGTTTATCTTCATTTGCACAGAGATTGATAGCTAAGTGTTTGCCTTAAATATCAGAGGAGACTTTGGACTTGGGCCTTTCAGCAATATTGAAATGATTAGGACTTTGGCAACTCTTGGAGATGGACTAAATGTCTTTTGCCTAAACAACGTGCATGAGTCTTTAGGGAGCCAGGGATGGAATGCTGTGGTTTGCATTTGGATGTCCCCCCAAAGCCTCATACAGTCATGGAGGTGGGCTTCTAGATTATGTGAACGACTCATAGTCCAATGCTGGGATTATGGGTGTGCATACTACATCCAAGTGGCAGTGGCCTACATATAGTATAAGGGACAGTATCTTCTCTCCATGCTCCTCCCTTTTGCTCTTGTTGAGTCTGCTGTTTTTTGCCACCATGAACTGTTGCCCTCAACCAAGCACCACACTGCCTTAGAGCCAGCTGATTATGGACTGAAGCCTCCGCAAACTGTAAGCTAAATAAATCTTTGCTTCCTTCATTTTGGGCATCAGATATTTTGTGTCAGCAATGAGAGAAAAGTAACCAAGACAACTATATAAAGAACTCAAAAAGATCAGACCCCCAAATAAAAGAACCAATCCAAAAATAGATACCTGATATGAATTGACACTTCATAAATGAATAAGCAGAAATGGCAAATAAATATATGAAAAAAATGTTCAGCCTTACCAGTTATTTGAGAGATGCAAATTAAACAACACTGAAATTCCATTCCACTCCAGAAAGCATGACTGTTTTCAAGAAAACATCCAATACTCTGGTTTCTCTTCAGATCGTATAAATCTTTCGCCTTTTACTAAAGAAAACATCCACTAACAAATGCTGATGGCGCTGTAGGGGAAAAGAAACCCTTCTCCACTATTGATGGGAGTGTAGACTGGTGCAACTACTGTGTAAATCAGTGTGGAAATTCCTCCCAAAACTAAAATTAGATGTTCCCTTCAACCTAGTTATTCCCTTTGTTGGTATCTTCCTGAAAGAATAGAAAGCATCATTCCATAGCAATATGTGTGGCACAGTTTGTAATATCTAAATATTGGAAATGACCCAAATGCACATAAACCAATAAATGGATGAAAAATATGTGTTTTTAAAAATATATATATAATGAACTACTACTTTGACATAAAGAAGAATAAACTAGAGACATTTCTATCTAAATGAACATACCTTGAGACTGTACTCTTAAGTGAAATAAATAGGACACATGTGTTTAAATACTACATTGTTTCCCTGGTGTGAGACACAGAAAGTGTAAATAAGGACCAAAATGTGTAATAGATATTGGTAAATAGGAAGAAAATGAGGAGAACAAGGAAAGTGGCAGGGGAAAATAAAAGAAGGGGGAAAAAAGAATAGAAGAAAAAATGAAAGCAAAACTTTTGTGAAAATGTAGAAGAAGGGTTGAAATGATGGATGGTAATGGGTTAAAAAGAATTAAGACATATCATGTATAGGTATACTATCCCTATGATGAATTTTATCATTGTATTTATCTAAAATGTCCCATGTGTTAAAATTTTCTATTTCTCTTCAAATTTCTTTTGTGATTTATGTATTTATTTATTTATTCATTTATGTATTTAGTTGTTTGGGGATGAGACCTTTGCTAAGTTGCAAAATTATTCAAGGTGGCCTCTAACTTGTGATCTTTCTGCCTCCCCCTCTCTGAGTGTCAGGATTAGCGGTATATGCCACTACACTCAGTATGTCAAATTCCTTAGGTCCTCTTCATAATCTAGTCTTTGTTTTTATTTCCAATTTCATGCTTTGCAACTCCCACTTCAACCACTCACCCAACAATCAATCCTCTTCTGCCATTGCCAACATACACAAACTCTCATCTCAACACATTAGCCTATTTAGAATTTTCTGACCATACTTGCCTCCTTTAACTTTTATATATTGCTTTGCTGTCCTGTTACTCATTCTATTTGTCTTTCCTTTCTTCTATACTCAATTCCTATTCTACTTTACCTGACATTCAGACACTTCCATTTTTAATCAAGTTTTAGATGTCCTGTCTGGAGAAATTCTTCCCTACATATGACTTAATCAGGCCTTTGTCACACATCATTCAATCACTTGATTCCATGACTGTCTTTTCTGTAAGCTTTGCACTTCACAGACAATAATATTTAATTTTGCATTTTTAATGTTTAGCTCTCTGATTCACATTGAAATGCAAAGATATTGAATCATTTCTAGTAAATTTATGAATTATTAAATTCATTAGTTCATTAAAAAGTATACATTAAATGACTACTGTCTCTCAAAAACTATTCTAGGATCTAAGACTCAAAGGAAGACAGTTTTTTTAACTTATAATTTGCAGAGTAGAGACACATGGATAATACAAGTTAACAAACTAATCTCAAAGTAAGTCAAGTAAATAAAGTTTTTTTAACTTATAATTTGCAGAGTAGAGACACATAGATAATACAAGTTAACAAACTAATCTCAAAGTAAGTCAAGTAAATAAAGTTTTTTTCTTTTTTTTTTTTTTTTTTT